>JARHVA010004761.1:1292500-1305000 GCA_037957365.1 Torreya grandis | reverse complement strand
ATATATTATATTGGAATCTAATTTTAATTGTCAAAATCATGAATATTGATAAATATAAAGCTTGGAAGTGTTTACATACATACATATATAAATATTACTTAAAAATTATATGCATGCATGTGTATACACACACACACACATGTATGTGTGTGTGTGTGTGTGTGTGTGTGTGTGTGTGTGTGTGTGTGTGTGTGTGTGTGTGTGTGTGTGTGTGTGTGTGTGTGTGTGTGTGTGTGTGTGTGTGTGTGTGTGTGTGTGTGTGTGTGTGTGTGTGTGTGTGTGTGTGTGTGTGTGTGTGTGTGTGTGTGTGTGTATGTATGTATGTATGTATGTAGGTATGTATGTATGTGTGTATATGTATATGTATATTTATACATATATATGTATATGTATATATATATATATGTGTGTATATATATATATATATGTATATATATATATATATGTATATATACATATATATGCATATATACATATATATGTATATATATGTGTGTATATATATACACATATACATACATATATATATATATATAAATGTATATATGTATATATGTATATATATGTGTGTGTGTGTATATGTATGTATATATGTATGTATCTATGTATATGTATATTTGTATATGTATATGTATGTGTGTGTGTGTGTGTGTGTGTGTGTGTGTGTGTGTGTGTGTGTGTGTGTGTGTGTGTGTGTGTGTGTGTGTGTGTGTGTGTATCTATATATGTATGTATGTATCTGTATATATATATGTGTGTGTGTGTGTGTGTGTGTGTGTGTGTGTGTGTGTGTGTGTGTGTGTGTGTGTGTGTGTGTGTGTGTGTGTGTGTATGTATGTTTTTATGAATTATTCATAAAGATTATGGTGATGTCTTTATGTATAAGTCATAATTACACACACAAACACATTTATATATTCATGTTTAATATTTCATCCTAATCTCCAAAACTAAGAAACATTAACTCAATTTTAATGCAAAATATAATTCACATTAACATCTCTCTACTCCTAATGTCCCAATTAAATGCCTTAAAACACAAAAATATAAATTTGAAATATTTTGATGAGTACCGTATGATAGATCAACTCATTGGAATCTAATCAACTCAAATTTGACCTCTAAATTAAATATCCATGTCCCAAATACAATTCAAATATGATTTTTTTTATAAATGTTTAAGCTCAGTCATTATCCATACATCTAACATAGCTAGATAAACATCTTTAAATCATTCATTTAATAATATGACACATAGTAAATTTACATTATGAAATAGTTCTATTCACAACTTATATACTTGTCTATATATTACTCCATATATATATTCAAGACAATGGATACCTATAGTAATAATTTTTATTGCTCAGTCAATCCATTATATATTAATCAACATATAATCAACACAACTGATCATAAAATAATAATTTCCTTATAACAAACTTAACATAAATTAATAAACTTAATATTTTTATGCATACCAAACCCACAGTCATTTATCAACTCTATAATCACAAAATAAATTGACTAACTTAGTTATATTCCTTTTTAAATGCCATGGCTAAATGACCAAACTCATGACCATAAAAAAATGTAATGCTTGAATTTATCCTAAATAAATGTAATATTATTCATTATCTATGTATTCAACTAATTACACATAGTTAGCTAATAATCCATTGTTATACACAGTCAACTATTTAACCCAAGTTAAATTGGAAATCCCAATTTTATAAAAATACCCTAACTTTCTAGGTGATACTATTTTACTCCAACAATCTCATTTAAACTAAAACATATAGTCATTTCAATATAATAATGAAACAACATCATAGCCATATAATATTCACAAAAGCCAAGTTTCATTTTAAAAATATAATTAACATTTAAACATATTAGATTATTTAAGCCTAGTGTTATTTGAGTTTTCAAACCTTGATTAGCACTAGGATTCAAGTATTTGAATAGTAAATTAAAATTCAAAACTTGATGGCCCCAAAAGCATGAATTGGTTTACTTGGGACCTTTTGGACATGCCAAAAAAAAATTGATGATAACTTGAGGATACGATGTCAAAAATCCAATCTATTTATTTTTATGGATTTATGAATCTACCATGGACATATTGATAACTTAAATTTTGCATAATCCTACTTGTGTAAAAATATGTTTGTGTTTTTGTGTGACTTTTATTATTTATTTATTTTAATTACAAGTACTAACTTGATTTTTGGTCTTGTCTAGGCTTGTGAATAGTAAAAGTGGAAAATTTGAGGGAGATGATAGCCAAGGAGGTATATAATACATTAATTACTGTTGTTAAAGAGTTTTTTTTATGAAAATTATCACCCATGAAATCACCTTGGATATATATTATTTAATAATAACACTCTAAGGGTTGGATTTTCTTCACCACATAATAGATTTAGAGCCTTCCCTCTTTTATTTTCTCCAATTTTATGCTTTATTAGTGTAATTTATTTCCATAAACTCCCTGCATGTTTTCATGATGGAAAAATATTTAGGGATATATTGTATTGGACTCTAATTTTAATTGTCAAAATAATGAATATTGATAAATATAAAGCTTGGAAGTGTTTTATCTTCAATTTATTTGTGTATACATTGGTTTTGGCTACTCCTTCCCTATTTTCTATCCCCAAAAGATTGCATTGTATTTGATTATGCATATGTTGGTTAAACTAGATACTAGTTTGTGGATTTTGTATGCTTGGGACATCAAATTTAATACCATTATATTAGGCTTTTTTTTTCTTCCTCTTCCTCTTATCTTTTGCTATTTATTTTATCAATCTATTAATCTAAGGTTTGATAGTAACTAGGATTTAAATGAACATCTATATGGTTGTTATTTTCCTCCATTGAATATAATTACACTATTAAATTTAAACTCATTCAATGGAATGAATGTATACCAAATCATTTGAACACATATACATCATACAAAACCCTAAAAACTAATTTATTGGGCAAGTTTTAGGTGCAATGTTCTCTATTTTAGTTTCCTACAATCTAATTACTAAATGAATGAATTCATAATCCACTATTTTCTACCCCCACAAAATCCATTTAAAACAAAAAAAATGCCCCTCATTTTACATTGTTCAAGTACCCAAAACTCGCTAAACACACATTTAAAGTTTAGATTGGCAAAAATAGTAAAGTCCCCTTGAACATAATGGTCACAATGAGCCACTAAGTGAAGAGTAGTGTACCTAGATTATTTAGATACAAACCTTGGGGATACTCTCTAGAAACTCTTTTTAATAAATGTGAATCATGAGATGATCTTAGAACATTGGCACATGCCAAAACACACATCAAAAAGTAGTACAGATGATATTTTTTATCACTTGAACTTATGATTAATTTTCTATCTTTATTTAGGATTTGGGCATTTTATTTCAAATCCATGGTTCAGACAATGACGTATCATTGGTTCATAATCACCCCATTCTCCAATGACTCCAAAATTAAGCTCAATTCTCATTAATACAAGTGTACTCATCCATTTATTTTTCAATTTCAAATATGTTCAATAATTAATTAATATTTAATATCATAAGTGGAAACTAAGTTATACATATTTAATTGTTGGTTTTTCATTTAGAAATATCAATACTCATGATGTACCCAAATATACCAATTATGATTATACTTAATTACCAAATTTTTTACTTATCATTTTAATATAGTATATTCAATAATATACTAAAGAGGTTGAATTTTTAGAAACATAAATCAGGTGTTAAACATTGTAAAATTTTGGTTTTAATCAATCATTAACATACATGACTTGTGATACACAATTGACTCATTCCCACATTATCTCCTAAACATCAACTTATCTACTGACTTAGCCTTGCTAGTTTGGTGTCATTCACATATAATATACCCCTAGTATATGTATAAAAAATTAATTATCTTAAGTATTTTTTCACCTAATATTATATCACTATTTCCTATCTCCTTGAAGGGTTTTACCATAATCACATGGATGTGGTTATCAAATGTGTCCTCTTATGTTGGATCTATCTACATCCCTTTAACAAATATTTTTGATATTCAAAATCTTAACTTGTGTTTTCCCACACATTTCACATTTTTTTAGAGGTAAATTATGAAAATATTTTCTTATATACAAATTAGGACCAATAATTGTCCTATCTATCATTCACATGCAAATATACTTCTAGATTAAGTAATACATCTTCACATCCATGAGGTTCTAACATAAATCATCTAGATATTGAAACCCATCAAATTAAAATTCACCAAGATAATTCTTAATATTATTTCAAGGTCAAAATAATAATTTTTTAAGTGTCAAAAGACACATAAAGCTACACTTCATATTATTATATCATTTTTTATAACACACATAATTAGGTGGGTTAACTATATGTAGTTCAATACATCTTTAGGGTATTATAATTAGGAAATGATCATATAATAAATAGGGGGAAGTTTAAGTTATCTCAACCCATATTATATAACAAATTTTCATAGGAAAACTTATTTTTTAAAGTGGAGATAGGGTCTCAAGGTGAAGGAAGAAAAATTTAACCTACACATAGGACCAAGCCTTTGTATCACATAAAATATCTATTTACTGGTAGGCACAATATTTTTTGAGGGAATAGTTTGACACTTCTCACATACACATTTCAAATAGAGATAAGATATATTTGATTATCATAGTCATCCTATCTTTATTGGATCCATCCATGTAGGTTTTGATAGTATGTGTCCTAGTATGAGCAACCACATATCCATTCCAAGGTATTTATGATGACTATACATTATCATAGACTAGAACTAAACTAAAATAGGCTAAGAACCTTATCCTATTTGTTAATTTTATAAATAAAAAGTAAAATAAATAAATCACACTATGTTAGTTACATTATATATGTTATTGATACATATATTACACAATATGATTTATTCAAAAGTGTTATATTCTTTAGATCACTAAATCTAGTTTAAAAACTCCTAAAAATGTGACTTTGGGAAAAAAACTTTAATGGATCAATTTGTAAATACAATTAAAACTTTTAAATAATATTAACATTTGATTCCATCATTTAAAATTATCAATTAATATAAAATTTAATTGATAAATTTATTTAGTCTTAAAATATGTTTATAATCTTTATTATATTTCTATATTTTATTACATTTTAAGTAAACTTATAATTAGAAACTATCCTTGATATTTCATATACAATTTAAATTATAGATATATATTAAGATAATTCTAGAGTGTCATCTTAATTATCATTGACATGAAGGGTGACATTGAACATATATTATTTTTATAAAGTTCCAATTATAAAATAATTAAAAATATATATTTATCAGTATATCATGAATATTTTTTTCCACTAGAATGCAAAGATTATATTACATTTTTGAAATAAGCTTGGAAATATTTATTTTATAATAAATTACATGATGGTGGTGTTGAATATATGTCCAAACTAAAAGCTCTACATTTATTTGCTTACAATATGCTACAATTAAAAAAGGTTATATCATCATATTAATTTATAATATAGATAATTTTCTTACCATATTCAAATTATAGACATTAAAGCAATCCATATAATTTTTATTGCATATATAAATAGTTATCAAAATATGTCTATGCCTATTTTAATGAATTTTTTTTGGGTTGAATGTTATGTTTCAGTGATGGATTATATATTTTTACTATTATATGTGAAGTTGATTTAGGTGGGAGAGATGGATTTGATAGTTTAAGTGCATGAGATGGATCCAAAAAAAGAGTAAGAGGTGGATTCAATGTACATCAATTTGATGTATGTGTACACATATTCAATATATGTACAAGAGGTGTAGTTGATATTTGGTGACCATGTCTAGGCTCACACAATGATGTCAAATCCCACTTACATGATTATTTTCCATTCCTTTTTCATACTTATGATGACCCAAGTGAAGTGTAACACATGTGAGTAAATTTTGTATTTTTTTAAGAGACTTGAATTTTGTCTAAAATTATAAGAAATCAATTAATAATACACCTTATAATAAATATTGAAAATTAGTATTAATGGTAGAAGTAATAAATGTAAAATTTAGTTCACTTGTAATGTTGGAATTATTTTTGATGTGAATTAATTTTAAAATTATTAAAATATATACCTCTTTGAAATTTAAATAAAATAAATAAATTGTATAAAATTTCTCTTAATCCTCTAAGAAGGTTTCAAATATTTAATTTTGCATATTTATTTTCTTTAGAAATAAAAATTTTATTTTTTCCTCTTATCTTACATAACTTATTCTAGGTTTTGAAAAATATACCTCATAATCTCTCCCCTCTCTACTAGATTCAATCCTTGATGGAATATTTGGTGATGATTTTTTTAATATTAGAGGGGTTAAAAGATAGTAATCCATGAGCATATGAGCACACACACACACGTATGTGCACATGCATGCACACGCACGCGCGCGCGCACACCCACACACACATGTGAACAAAATATGTTTTTCTTAGGAGATGACTTTAATTTATCATTATTTTGATAATGATATGTTTCAAATGGCCTTAATCAGTCTAAATTTGCATATTTATTTTCCTTTCCTTGGAACTAAATTTTTTATTGCTTCCTCTTCTTTTAAATAACTTATTCTAGGTTTTAAAAAATATACCTCATAATCCCTCCTCTTTTTATATATTTCATTCTTGGTGGCATTTTTTGGTGATGAAATTTTTAATTTTATAGGTGTTAAAATAATAATCATGAGCATACATGTGTGTACATGCACACCCACATCCATATGCATATAGATATACATATATATATATATACATATATATATATATATATATATATATATATATATATATATATATATACACACACATGCATGCATGCATACATACATGTGTGTGTGTGTGTGTGTGTGTGTGTGTGTGTGTGTGTGTACACACAAAGATCCAAACAAAATATATTCTAGTTTTGAGGTGACTTTAAAACATCTATTTAGGGACATATTAGCCATAAAATAGGAGTGATTGATGCCTATTAAACAATATAATTATCATAATAATTATAAATTTAAGTCAGATCCTGAGTAGAATGTACTTTATTCACACATGTGTGTATTTATATGTGTGTGTGTGTGTGTGTACATACATTACTTCTATATGTGAATACACACATATATGTAATCTCTCTCTCTCTCTATATATATATGTATATATATGAATGTATATATGTATGTATACATACATACATATACATATACATACACACACACACACACACACACACACACACACACACACACACACACACATATGTATATTATATATATATATATATATATATGTCTGTATATATATATATATGTATATGTATATGTGCATACACACACACACACACACACACATATATGTATATACATACATACATATATATATATATATATGTATATATATATGTATATATGTATATATATATATATCTGTGTATATATATACATATACATATATATATGTATGTATGTGTGTGTGTGTGTGTGTGTATATATATATTTATATACATATTTGTTTATGTATTTATATATGTATATATGTATACATATATATAAATACATACACACACATATATACATATATATGTATGTATATGTGTGTGTGTGTATATATATATACATACATATATATATGTGTATATATATAAATATATATATATATGTATGTATGTATTTATATTTACATACATACATACATATATATATATATATATATATAGACACATATACATATACATATACATATATATATGCATATGCATATACATGTGTGTGTATATGTATATGTGTCTATATATATATATATGTATGTATGTATGTATGTAAATATAAATACATACATACATATATATATATATATATTTATATATATACACATATATATATGTATGTATATATATAGACACACACACACACACATATATGCATATACATGTGTGTGTGTGTGTGTGTGTGTGTGTGTGTGTGTGTGTGTGTGTGTGTGTGTAGATATGTATAGATGCACATACATAAATTTATACATATACATGTATATATCCATACACACACACACACATGCACACATGTTCATGCACACACACACCCACACAAGAAAAAAATATATTCTATTTAGGAGGTAACTTTAATTTATCATTATTATGATAAGTATATGTTGAAACTACCCCCAATCACTTATATGTTTTGGATAACATGTCCATAATGACACCTTTATATTGATCTAGTGGTTAATATTTTCCTTTATTAATTAGATCATGTAATTTTATTGTTATTGGGATACTAAAAACTAATTATTCATCATTATTCATTATCAATTTTACTTAGACCTTAACAAAAAAATGTTTGACTTAGTCAAATTTATCCCTAATTAACTAATATAGTAAAAATGTTATTTTTAATGATCTTCACCCAACCTTGCATAGACTACATCTCTAGAAACAAATAGTGAATACTCAAAACATTATTATATTACTTAAGCATTCATTTGAGTTGAAAAAAACATCAATAATCCCATTGATATAGTAATATTTAAATATATAGAGATAAAAACATGCTCAAATCCTAACATTCACCTAATGAAATTAGAGTATAAGGCATATAATAACAATCCCTATAATTTGAATTAATCATTCACATATAAATTATAAAATACATATAAAAAAAAATCATTAGTACAATTATCATAAGCATTAAAGATAAAAATATATAAAACATATACAATCTCCTTTCAAAGCTAATTCATTTCCCAAACCTTAATCTTTATCTCTAGTTTTATCTTCCTATCTAATGTGTAATGAATCTAAGATTTATCAAATGAGAGATGATGGAGTTTATTTATATTTGACCATTTACATTTGATGCAAAATCAGCTTCCACCTATCTAATTATGCCATTTATACTTACAACTATCCACTAACCATGCATATTCCATAGTATATGCTTACAACATGGATTAATTATTAATCATACACATGATAGTTCTATTGGTTCTTACCACATATCTGAATTTTATTTCCTTGATTCATTTTTTGCTTTATTCCAACCTATATTTATTTCCAAACAAGTGTTATTTTATCCTATATATCATGCATCATCCTTATTACACATCAACCTTATTCATGTGTATCATATTTATTCAATGCATTATAAGATTTCCTAGTATTATTATGAGTGGATCATGCATAAATACATGTATTTATCCTTTCTTAGATTTTAATAATTCATAAAAGTTTAAGGGTAAACATTTTCCCATACTACCTTGTTGTCTACCCTTAAACAAAAATGTATTAATTATTTCCTTATGACTATAATACTTCAAGAGTTACTTCCTAAACCTTTTATTCAAATTCAACTCATTTGATTATGAATTCACATACAAATCTCTTCACCACCTTTGTAAAACTTTTCATTTATTTTTGTTTATAAATTTCCCCTCTTTTCTTTGCATAATAGTTTTCAAAAATACATACTATCTTGTTTAGGTCATTAGATGTTTTGTACATATTGTAATATTCCATTAGTGTTATATTATACAAAACTTTAAGTTATTAATCCATATATATGTTCTTATTTATAATGTGGGCCTAACATAAATTCAACTCAACCATATTTATTTTTCTCTTTTCAATATATTTTAATTTTTCATCTACATGTTTACATCTGTACTCATATCTTCATCAACTTTCAAGCACACATTGATATACTCATGTGTGTTCCTAACTCCTTACACACATGCCTCTTGACTTCATATTTATTATTTAATTACTTTAAAATATTATTTAATTATTATCCATAGTTTTCCCATGTTCTTTTGGCCACATCCAAATTCTTATTATTTTATTTCTTCTTTAGAACGCTGCACAACACTAATCATTGATGTCTGGACAAAACATTATGTATAAATATGCCTAGATTTTCTAAAGTTTTCAACCATTTAGTGGTTGAATATTAACATAGTTAAAATATATCCTTTTTAATGGTATCAATCATATATTTAATTTCACATGATATCTATAAATTCTCTTTATTTTCCTTTTTCAAAATTTCAATTTATCCCTTAATATTTTTCCTTAATTATTCAGTTTTTTAGATACTAAAATATGATTTATAAAAAACCTTAGTAGTGTACACCTAGAAAATTCTTATCATGGATATACCTTTTAGTTATAAACATAACCATTACCTAAAGGATCATGTTCACTATATCCTTGTGCCTATTTTATTCTCTTAGTTTAACCATTATTATTATTATTATATCCATGCCTTTTATACTATGTAAAAATATCTAAACTTAATTATTATCCTTCACTCCTAGTTATTAAACTATACCTATTTTCTAGCTATCTAGATACTTGCATCCAAAACAAATACCTACATAGATGTAAGTGTCCATTTTCTCTACAAAGTGTCTAGTGCCCAAAATTCATCTAAATTTACAATAAAGATGTATCTTAAAGGTTATCCTGAGTGTTTTAGTGTGAGATATTTCTAAAATGGGTATATATATAAAATATCAACCTCATTCATTCCTCACCTATCAAACACTTGGAAATCACATAAAACTCCAAAATAAATATAACTAGAATAATTTAATCAAGAATTCAATTGAGAAAACATACCCTATTCATCTTTATTTCTATATCAATCAAGGATTAAAACTTACCTAGGTCTAAAGTATTTAAATAAAAGCCCACGATTCATATTTTCTAAGTTACAAGCTAGGTCACTGCATGTCTTTACTTATCACACATTGAATCCTTAAGCACACACAAGCCAACACATATGGGATAACTACATAATTATGAGGCCTCTTTTGGATTATTGGATATGCATGTAGAACCCATTGACATAGGAGTTATTTATGTATCTCTACATTATTATCCTATTATTCCATCTTTTTCATAGTCAATCCTAGAGTGAATAGATATGGTTTGATCATTTGATAAATAGAGATAACCTATGCACATGATATGAAGACATCAGAAGAAATTTGATATAAAACCTAGAAGGATGGTTGTATCCAAATCAAGTCAATATTCCATATAGGACACTTTCACCAAGATTAGATAGCTCTATCTATATAACTATCTAAATCTGATGCAAGCATTTGAGGACACAAAAGGAATATTCTTATAATATAATGATGTTAGAGGATTACCTTAAAGTCCTTTTATATCCTATTCTAGATCAAACCTACATGTGCATAGTAAACTAACTATCATTTGTTTCCAATTGATTAAAATATCTATCAATAGATTTCATTTACTATTATTATTAATCATAGTTGTATAAATTCATAATATTATTTGATTGAGTTTGTTATTAATTATCTTGCTCATTAGGATAGGTTTCAATTACAAGTGTTATTGGATCTATTCAAATACAAGTATATATACTTGAAATGTAAATGGCTCACCATAATCCTAACGCAAATATTACCTCATTCCACAATCAACCAATTTCATAATGTATACTTGAATATCCTTAGTAGTAAGGTTTTAAATTACCACATTTATCTCCTTTTTATCATCATGAAGATCCATTTTATCACATGATTAAAAATGTAAATTATTATTTTCAGTGGGAAAAAGATGACAAACTATTGCTAACATCCTTTCATATGAGTATTATTAATGAAGCTCACGGTTAGTCTTATAGATTACCAAAGTGTTCTTGAACCACTTTTTCACAATTGGAGGATGTCTTATTTTTGTATTTAAATACACATAAGGTGCCTATTTTTTTCAAAATTTAAAACAACATGATAATGAATCCATTCAATACTATGTTATTTGATTTAAAAGTACATCATATGCCTTAACATTTAAATCCTAGTATTTGGAATTTAAATTCATATTTAGTATAGGTATTATTTCCCCATTAAGGGAAAAAGAATTACATAAAAAATATGAATCATATATGTATCTATACATGAATGTTAATATATATGCCTCATTCATACTCAAGTATCCAAACAAAGTTAACATCTCTTATTCATATGGAAGCTATAAAATAATCAAAAAATATGGTATAAATATAAGATACACATACCAAAAGACACCTCAAGTTAAACAAATCAAAAATCATCCATGCCAACAAGATGTCACAATCACATTATTAATGGGTGGTGCTTATTTTAGGAATAACCATGTTGATTCTAAAAAATCAAAAAAGAATTTGTAATGTAAGACATTTTTAAAAACTTGGCTTTGATCTAAATAAACTACAAAATAAATGATGTTGGAAAGACCTCTTAGTCAACATCATAATACAAAATAGTTGTGGGTATAAAGTGATTAAAACAAGGATTTGGGTTATGTCACACATATCTCAATATTAATTCACAATGGGAACCCTTTGGTTATACTAGATGGAAGCTAAAATTGACCAAAATAAATAAGGTATCTCTT
>JARHVA010004761.1:1275000-1287500 GCA_037957365.1 Torreya grandis | reverse complement strand
ATTCATTATAATACCTATCAATAGTTTTACTTTACTATTTTTATCAATCTCAGTTGTATAAATTTAGAATATTATTTTTATAAGTTTTATATTAATTTCTATAATCATTAGGTTATTTACCACCCTTGTTTAATATCTATTTTAATACCCTTAATCTAGATACTCACATATATAAATTTAATGTTAAAAACTTTTCTTCCTCTAAGTGTATGTTGAGTTGTGTCATGCCCAAAACTAGATATACCAACCTTGAACCTAATGTTTTGGTATTCATATTACATAGGTTGAAAGTGAAATTAAATTATTATATTTAGTTTCTCTTCCATATTTGTACCCGTAATTGGAATTTTAAATGTTGTATCCTCATGGTGCATATCTAACTTTATCTTCAAGTTATCCATTTTGCCATACTTATCCTCTTCATCATGATCCTCCTCCACATAATACCCATTTCACTCAAAATTAATTTAAATATTACATAATAAGTCTAGGTGTATCATCTTGTATTCTTATTCCTCACCATATATTTTTAATGCACTTTATAACTCATGCATTTTGTCTTCCTTTTATTTTATGTGTTCCTCTAATATAGTTAGATGCTTAATCCATGCAATTTTATTCTATTTATTTATTATTTTCATTATTATAATTTAATTTAAATAAATATTATACTTGAAAAAAAAAACCTTAGGAAATGTTTTATTGGCATTATTTGAGCCTTCAACTTATCCACTCGCCTTTTCCTTCTCCTCAAATTCTGATTCCTAAACTTATCCTTCCTCTTTTTTATTTTCCATCACCTTTCCTACTTTATTTTTCCATTTATTCCTATTTTAAAATAAATACAATGTCATATTACTTTTAATTATCTCCCATAATGTGAATATTTCTCCTATATTATCCCATCAAATTACCTTGTCCATCTAGCTAGGTCTAAGTATAATGGCTCCAAGACACATGCCAAAGAACACTTTACTGTATTGACCACGATCTCTTACATAGGGTCTAATTCCATTTTTTTCATCCTCAAAATATTCATCATCCTTTTTTTAATTTATAAAAATTATGAAATCATTCCTTAGGTGGATCCTTTCCTTTTCTAAATTATCCCCTTCATATTTACATGTAGGATTCCATCTAATCATGTTATCACTATTTGGATAAATTTACCTTAGTAAGTTTGTTATGTAATTGAGGTTGTTAATTTATAAAAAAACCCACATATATTTTAGGTTATTATTGTTATTAATTAAACTAATTTAGTCAAATAAAAATATTATGGTCATATTTCATAATTAAGAAGATTACAAATTATAATTTGGTTATATGCTCATCATATTATGTAGGATTATGAGTATATACGTGCTTATATATGGATTTGTAATAAAATTTTTTTAAGATCAATAAATGCTATAAGATTTATGATTATATTTGGTATCAGAGCCAAGAATTTTTAAAGTGATACTCTATCAAATATTATTTTGTGTAAGTTAGATTGCACTTACAAAGATTGTTGTGTGTTTTGATAGCTTGGGAGTCAAATAATTCAAGCTAGGTGTATAGGTTTACATTAATTATAAGATGTACACATTCAAAATAAGTCAAATTGAAATTTTAGGAGATAATATGGTATGTTTTTTTACCATTTTAAAATTATTTGGTTAATGATAGACTAGGTTGTATAGTCACTTTGGCTTTTAGAAGCAATTTGGTCAAATTTGGTTTAGTTTTAATTTATTAATCCTTCATCAAGATGGCCTTTGTTAATATTAGACCATACATGTCACATTAGAAGATAATTTTTATTTGGATAATTATTTATCTTTACTATAAATTTTTTGAAATCTATCTTTATAGTTTTCTAGCTAGTTGTACCACTGTTTGATAGCCTGCAATTTATTATTTGATATTTTCAATCTATGGTATGGTTTTCTATAATTTTAGTTTGTAAAAGATGAATTTTTAGGTGTAATATTTTGAATGTTATTATATTATCTATATTTTTCCTTCCCAACTCCATCCATATAGTTGTGCATAAGGTCGTATAACAAATTGGGATGTTCCAAATCACTATAGACATCTAAATCAACATCTAGACTAAAAAAATATTTTTATTTAAAATTTGGGTGTATGGACATGAAATTATAGTTCTAGTTCCTGAAAGTGAATGTCTTATTATTTCTCTTCACCCTCGAAACATAATTTACATCCCTGAATAATGTTGTACATCTATTGGGTGATGTGGAAGCTAAAATTTTGGTCAAATCTTGTAAAGTGGAGCACAAAAAAGATGTTTGAGATGATTTAGCCTACCAAATAATGAAATCCATGGTGGTGTAAGCTTGAAAGGTATGATTTTACTATTTTTATATCATTTTTATCCTTATTAAATCTAAAATGTTGCATAAAGAAATTAGTAGGTTGACTTTTTGCTAAAACCTAGATAAGTTGGAGGTCTAGAGTTCAAATCACCAAAAACTCTTTTTTAGTCAAATTTTTACTTTTGTAAAAGATAAAATATGCATAGGAAAAAAATGGGGGGATTATTTTAATTATTTACATAATCTTTTTTTTAATTTTTTAGGTAAATGTAAATTGTAATTTGTAAACAATTGTAAAAGTTTTTGATTTTTTTAGAAAATCAAATCAAATCAGTGTGAAAACAATCAGATTTTAAAATCTCATTTGCAATGTTCAGTATCAATGATGCCTATGGTTCACATTTACGAGTAATGTCATTTCACTTTGAACTAATATGTTTATATCTTAACATAACTGAAAAAAATATGTCTATGAATTGACCCTTTAAATCATAGGGGAGTAATAAGGTTTATCTATTTTCATAAAAAAATCCCTCTATTACCCATTCATTCTGGTTGATAGAGGTAAATAATGATGGTTAGAATTTCTAAGGATATAATTAAGTTACACCCACATATGCATATTTCCTTATAAATAGGTGTTAATGACATAATGAATCTTTTTCATGTAATATCTATGTACCTAGTACCATTTTTTCTCTCGCATATGTTAAAGTCTCTTTCACGTATCAACAAGTCTATTGAAAGGATAAAATATTCCAATATCAATAGTTATATATGATGGTATGCATATATATAGGTATGGTATATCAGTATGACAATATATAGAAATGGGAACCTTTTGGAGTTATAAGGAAGAAATCCATCTCCTTTCTTGAGTTTGCTTATATTTACACACATGGTCAGAAATGGATTGCATTTTGTTCTAATAAACACTCAACTTATTCAAGGTGGCAACTATGTCATGTGGAAAATTAAGGTTAAAACCCACTTAGAATTTGAGGATATATGGATATTTTCTAATGGTATATGGACCCCACATGATACAAAAACTAATCAACAATGCAAATATGAAAAATCTAATCAGAAGAATAAGCTCATAATCATGTTTGGCTTCTCGGATGAGGTTCAAACTCATGTCTAAAATACCACCACAACTTAGGATGATTTGGATAAGCTTCCAAAAATATTTGAGGAAAAAAATCAAAAATAGATTATTCAATTTCAAATCTAACACCATAGTCTAAAATTGAAATTAGAGGAAAAAGTTGAGATTTTTCTGTGTAGAGTTGTAACCTTGTGGGCTTCACTTGAAGCATTTGGCAAACTAGTGAAAGATGACTCTTTTGTTCTTATTTTCCTTAGAGATATGTCCCTTATATATAAAATTTTTGTGACCACATTAGAAACCATCTTTTGCCTCATTCGTTAAGATTTTACAACATGAAGAAGCCATGAAAAATATATAAGACCTTGATGAAGAGTATGCACTTGCCTCCTATAATAAAGGGAAAAAGACTATGAAGAATTATAAATGTAACCCTATGTATAAAAATAAACAACACTAGTAGGGGAACAAATCTCATTCATATAAGGTTTCTCTTATTTTCAGAAAGATAGGACATGCCCTCAAACATTGTTGGTATAATGGATTCACATAGTGATAATCTAGTAAGAACCCCACTTTAAAAAATCCACCTCAATTACCAAAGCCTAAACCTCAGTCCAAAAATCATTGGAAGAAGAAATAACAACATGGGAATGTTGCTAAGGATGATCATTCTTAATAAGATGACCATGTATTTAGTACATATAAATATGAGGAACCTTAATCTTAAAAATCAATTTGGTATGTTGATTCTAGTGCCACAAGAATGGTTTTCTAGTTTACACCAATCTAAATCTTGATTTAATTTTTATCTTGATGATGTCTTACCATACATTATTTAGGGTAAAGGTGATATGTCTCTATATCTTGGTAACTTCACTACCATGATCACATATGTCTTGTATGTTCTAGGACTCATTAAAAACTTCCTGTTTGTAAATCAACTTATCAATCACAATCTCAAAGTTAAGTTTGGTCACAACCATGGTGATAAGTTTTATCTTATCAAGAACAAGTCTCAAGGATCTAAATCTATTACACAATATTCAACTATAGGTAAGATGTTTTAGATTGATCTTGTCCATAATAACCATCAGGAACTTATAGTGAAGAGTATATAAAAATCTTAGCTATGGCATAGAATATTGGTCACTTGAGTTATGGGTATTTTCTTACATTAAATAAATAAAAAATGGTTAGAGGTCTTCACACACTAAAACAATATTTTGATATCTATTCTATTTTATTAGATAATAAACAAAAATATATCTTTTTGGGAAAATTGAATATCAGTATACTTATTGATTAGATTTGGCGCACACTAATCTGTGCATACATGTGACTCTTATCCTAAAATGATATAAGTATTGGCAACTCTTTATTGATGATCATTCCTACAAGATGTGGGGTTCCCTATTAAATGCTAAGGATCAATAATTTCAATCCTTAAAAGAGTTCAAGGCCTCTATTTAGAACAAAACTAGTCAAAAAATCAATGCCCTCCACTCAGATCATGGGGGGGAATACACCAGTAAAAATTTCACAACATACCTTGTATAACATGGAATGCATCATCTATATGATTCTCCTTATACACTAAAATAGCATGGTGTTGCAAAAAGGCATAAGCATTTCATTATAGACATGTTTAGAAACATAATTGAGTATTCAAAACTACCTCATTCATATTGGGCATAAGCATGTCTCACGGCTATCTACCTACTAAACAAGTCACCCACCAAAGATCTTAATGTAATTACAAAACATGAAGAATGGATTGAGATGAAACCAAAAGTATCTCATCATTTTTTTTTTGGTTACAAGGCATACATGCATGTCCCAAAGAGTAAAAGGAATAAATTCAATAAGAAAACTTAGGAATGTATTTTTGTGGAATAAAGTAATGAGTCAAAATCATATCAGCTCATTGATCTAAATACTATGAAGATACTCATCAGTAGAGATTTAATGTTTGATGAGAAAGGTGAATTCAACTCATCTTCCACATACACATTTTATACAAACATTATACATGGAATTTTTTTAGATGAAAATAGTGGTTATGGTTAGTTAAAAGCTACACCACCACTAACTACTACTTAATGTATACATAATTAGTATATAAGTATAATTTGATATGTAAAACTAGATGGACCTCCAAACACTTCATCCACAAGGCTGAGGACTCATAGTATGGCTCATGTAGAGGTAAATTTTTCCTTAATGAAAATTTTTGTAAGATCTTTTGAGCCATCTATAGTCTATGAAACTCTAGAGTCCAAACCTTGGAAATATGCCATGGATGTAGAATATCAATCTTTCATGAAAAAAGACACGTGGAAACTTTTTGATTTTACACTAGGGAAGAAACCTATTGGATGAAAATGGGTATTTAAGACAAAATATAATTCATGTGGTAGTATATATAATCACAAGGCAAGACTCATATCAAAGGGATACACATAGAAATAAGGTATAGACTATGAGGGTAATTTTGATCTTACATCCAATATAAAGCCAATCAAAATGATCTATGTAATAAATCCATAGTTTGGATGGAAAATTCATCAAATGGACATTAAAATTTCCTTATTAAATGGATGTATTTAGGAAGAGGTCTACATGACTCAACCAAAAGGTTATGTCACATTAGGGAAAGAGTAAAAGATGTACAGACTCATAAAATCTGTGTATGGTCTCAAATAGGCTCATAGAGCTTGGTATATAAAAATTGATGATCATATCATGAGGGATAGATTTTATAAGAATAAATATGATCCCAATATCTATCTTAAAAATCTAAGGTGGGAGATTTTTATTATTATTTTTATGTTGATGATCTAGTCAACACTAGTAGCTCAGTAAACATGATTGATGTAACAAAGAAAAATCTCAATCAATTTTTTGACATGACAGATCTCAGGCTACTGCACTACCAGCTTGGAACTGAAGTATGGAAAAAAGAGAGCCAAATATTCATGCCTAAAATGAATAATACCAAGACATTAATCGAGAGTTTTTGAATAATGGATTTCAAACCAATGCATACACCTATAGAAACAAGGCTTCAACTATCTCACTTAGATCCATCACTATTGGTAGATGCCACTCTTTATCATCAATTAATTGGGAGTATCATCTTCCTCACATACACTAGGCTAGATATCAACTATGCTATCATCTATCTTTATCAGTTCATGCAAAATCTAAAGGTAAACCACTATAAAGTAGATAATTAGGTATTGTGATATATTTGAGGAATAATGGATTATGGCCTAGAATACAAGAAGAATGATAAGTTATTCTTAGTATTATACAGGAACATAGATAATGTAGGATTAATTGATGATAGAAAATCCACTTCTAGGTTTGTATTATTTTTGGTATATTGTATGATCTCATGGGGATAAATAAGCATAACTTTGTTTCTCATTCTTCTACTGAGGTAGAATGTCATGTTACAGGAAGAGCTATCTATAAAGTGATATGGCCACATCTCATACTAGCAAGATTGGGAGTTCCACAGACTCAGCCTATAATTTTGAACTATGATAATTAGGGTCTTATTAAACTTGTTCACAATCTAGTTTTTAATTAATTCATTAAGCACAATGAATTTAAAGTCTATTTTATTTATGAACATGTTCAATAACACAAGATACAACTCTAATATTTCCCCACTTAATACCAATGTGCATATATCTTCACAAAGTCACTTTCATGTGATAAATTTGAGGCATTTATAAGTTCTCTCTCTTATAATCTTCAAAATATGATAAATTAATGGGGGTAATGTTAGAATAAAATTACCATATTAAGTTTTTTATGTAATTTAGGTTGTTAATTTATAGAACAACCCATGTAGCTTTTAGGTTAGTATTGTTAGTTGTTAAACTAAGTTAGTGAAATAAAACTAATATGATCATATTTTATAATTAATAAGATTATGGATTTTAATTTTGATATATGTTCATCCTATTTTTTAATACTATTATGATCATATGTAGGCTTATATATAGCATTATGTAATATGAATCTTATAAGGTCAATAAATCTTATTTGATTTATTCTTAGAATCACTCTCTCCAAATAATGTGAGACACAATATATGTAAACTTTATCTATGAGATTTCCTTCCCATATTTCTCTTTTATTTTCACTAATGTGAAATAATCTATTACAAAAAAAAATTTATCCATTATATGCTTTCACCATTATCCTTTACACTATGTTGTCTAATATGAATTCTTGATTCACATTTTTTGAACCACTTCAACATTTTTTCATTATAGGATGCATTCATTTAGTCTAAACATTGATGCATGTAATATTAATCTACTCACAACCTTGTATATTTAGGTATCTCAAACAATGATATTTATGGGATTCCTACCTCTTCTAATACCATCAAAATCATATGCATTTTCATTAGAATGTTCCCCTTATTACACATTCCTCCTAAATTTCCATGTTTATTTCCTGGTATATATATTTTTAAAATTTAAACTTTACCCATCATTTCATTATATTTTAATCCATGTATATTATGGGTTTCAACATAGTACCCCATTGCACTACGAATTTAACTTTGAGATTAATTAAACATGTAGATACCTATGTACAAAAATTGGACATATCATCCAATTATATCATATAACCTCCTTAGTGAAACTTCAACTTCACTAAAACATTATTAATATTAATCATTTATCCTATGTTCACATTTATATTTTACTTTAAATTATTTATACCTGTAATCCAATTGATCTACACTATTTACACCTTCATAAATCTATCTATGACAAATTTTATCCCTTAGTGCATTTTTTATAGTAACCACTTAGTTAATTCATTTATCTTCCATATATATGGGGAACACATACATCTGGAGAATCATATAATACCTTAAGTGGGTTATTGCAATAACCTTACTTTACAATATTTTTTGGTGCATCTAGTTCCTCATTCAACTCCTTTTCACGTTCCACCTTTATATGATTTAAGTCATGAATTACACATTTTCTATACTTGGTGGTCAAATTTTATTATATGTTTACTCCTATGAAACATTCAAAGGTGGATTCAAAAAAACTTAAGGTTTCTTTTCCCCTTTCTTCTTGGTTTATGTTATTTAGGTTTTTGTTAAGTTTTTTTCCTAGTTATTCTACTGCATTTTATTTTGTCTTCTGACTCATTATCTTAAATTGACATTTCTTATTCTTATAATGGATATAGATGATTCAATTTTTTACATTATAATAAATATCTTAATATTAATACTCAATATACCATTTTCATCAAAAATCCCCTTCCTAAATATTCTTAACTCACTTTTACCCATTTTAGAAACATGTATGTTTCTTCAATGCCATTGTATCTAGCTTAATATCCCATAATAACACTCCTACATGCTGAAATTATTTAATGCCCTAGTTATTTTACTCACACTTAAACTACTAGAGCTTTCAATTATAAAAATTCACATATTAATTTTAAACTTTCATTCCTTTTATTTTATATCCTTAGGTACAATTAATTTTACACATGCCTACAAACAACTTGTTTTACTATCCTCAAATAGTCAAAAATTTAAAACAAAATATGACCTATTGTACCAATTATTCATTTTTCCTTTTGAATCATTATATTATTTTATGCACACACATTTAATGCATATTTCATAATATCCCACTTCATTTATGTAACCTTATATTCTCTTCAATTTCTACACAAACATTTTTCCACATAGAATACTTCATGTACATATTTCATTATGCATATATACATAAATATATAAAACTTTATTACCAAGTAGTTTGACCTTTACTTTCTCTTATAAAAAATGCACTAATTCATCTTTCACATTATTTATTTTATCAATTCCCTTAGGCATATGTCTCTTTTTTTCATGGAGCATAGGTAACTTATTTTTGTAAATAAAGTAGACATTATTAACCCTCATATAGATACTTAAATATTAGGAATATTGATCTTAAAATATCCTTTGTTTAACATGTTTGATTGAATTTATAGAATAATTTTCATTTATTACACAAACTAAACACACATATATTAAGAAAATATTTTTTATTACATTTTTTTAGAGCCAATGACCTTATATAATTTTCTTCATGGGTGGTTATTATAAGTGACATTTGATCCTACTTACATTGAGTTTACTTTTAAACTATTCACCATCCAAACTTTACAATTTACATGTATCTATTTTTAGAAGGTGGTGAGTAATCTATGGTCCCAACGACCTAAGATGTATATTACATGGTTTATTTAAATATCTAAAATCATAAGAAAACACTTTGGTACCTACACAACCTATTTATATTTATGTGTTTATTATACCACAGCTTCTAACAGGTCTTTTATACCCACTAGCTATATCTTGGTAACAATAATTTTTTATATATTTATTATCTCTAAAAAAAATTTATCCAATTATATGTATTCCTATAGTATTCGTACATGCACATTCATGTGTGATGATATTAGGAACTCAATTGGTAATATGGACTTTTTTCCAAAAACAATTAAAAATAGTATATACTTGTTTAGTATTTTATATATTGCCTTATAATATTACATGGATTAAATATGGTCATTACAATATAAACACCCTAAATCATAAATATTTGTGAGTGGTGTGCCCAAAATATTTTTAAAGGTCTCTAGTGTACCATTTACTCATAGATTATATGGTATTTCCATGTAGTGTGATCCTAAACTCTTCTAATAAAATTTATACTACCTTAGAAATAAACTATGTCCCTTCACTAATTTTCAAACTTAAATTAATCCCATATAATTTTATGATGCTCTCCCCAAAGAACCTAACTATAATTTTTATTGTATAATATTTTATAGATGCAACCATAACCCATTTTTTAAGAAATCAATTTTCTTTGTGATATAATTCACACCACTACATCACTTAATAGGGTTACTTAGACCCATAAAATCCATACCCCATATAACAAAATGTTTCTTCACAAAAATTTGGATCAATGGAATTGCATCCCATTTATTATGTTTTCATACCCTTTGGAAAAAATTCCATATACTCTTTTGTGTCCATGTATACAATTGTCCACCAATATCTAGCCAACAGTGTGCCTTAGAAATGATTTCATGGTATTTATACAACACATCTATACATCCATGTTATTTAACACATACACAACACTTTATATCTTAAAAACTTGTATAGTTATACCTTATCAACTCATATAATGTAGCACTTACTTCAAACTATTTTGATATTGTCATTCAGTCACTTTGGGCTAGTTTTAAAGTTAAAATGTGTTCTTTCCACCATTTATTTAGTAACTCTTTATACCCTAAATAATGTTTTTTATTTTTAATATCATATTTAATTAGACATGCAACCTCGCATATCTCAATGGATGATACATAGGTTGATCCTCTTTTTAACCTTCTAGGTTTCGCCACCATAGAAAATTGAAATTCTTGGGAAATATTATCTATCTACAACTTTTACCATGTCTCACCTATTTTTTTTAACAAGTATTTTAGTGATTCATGGTGTAAATAACACAACCAATTTTTTAATAAGATACTTATTATAATTATGAAGTGTATAAATCATTTTTATTGTCTCCCTCTTTGTAGTGGTAATATTTTTCTCATCTTTAAAGTATTTCATACCTACCAATTAAATAGGTTGGTTAATATTTACTTCCATGAATTTTGAAAGTATCCTTCCTACTAAAAATATATATGAATCAACATGCACATGAAATGAAAAATTTTATTATATAAATTATTTAATTAGCACACTATCCAAATTACCATAAACACCTTGAATTCCTCTTTCTACATATTCTTCCACCTAAATGGACCATATTTATTCATTTACTACTTTAAATGTCTTGTAATATGAACATAGAAAGATAAAATGTTCTAGTAATGTTTGAAATGGCCTGAAAAATACACACATCTAATTTATTTTCATGGTTCTTATAGTTACAATATCATCACTATTTTGAAAGGTTGATGAACATGCCTTCTTTTCAAATAAAATTCCCCATAAATGTTCCAATTGGAATTTTTAAAACATATTTATTCATATTTAAGGTTATTTTAAATTATTGACATATTTAAAACATTAGTTAAAATTTATAAAAGTGGTCCTTGACTAAACCATATTGATTTCAATCACCTAGATAAACTTACAAATACTTTTAAATGAAATATGTACATAGATCCAAAAAATGCATGAGAGTACTAAAAGAACATAACTCAAATAAAATATAATTTGATTATATGTGTATGACCCCCCACTTTCCCACAAAGGTGGTCATTTATTTTTCTTCATCTAAAATATCTCCCTAGTGATACCTTGAAAATGCATTTTTGAATGTATAAAGTTTGCATCTAGCCACCCCTTCCAATAATTCATATTTGAAAATTAATGGGAATGGATATTAAAAACCCATATTTTTCCATACTTATAAATTTTTATCACCATATGACTAACCACAATATTATTATACTAGATAAATCACATCAACTTTGATATTTTTATCTCTTCATTTTTCCTTAAAGTTTTGGGTCCATCCTATGTATCCTCTTCTTGATTGATTATTTGCCTTCATGGAAATTAATGGAAATTTTTCCAAGGATAATATAAAACATTCATATCTTAATAATTCATATCGAATATTGATTTAATTCCTTGATGAGTTTTATGATACATGCAAACTTTGAATTGCTCCAATAGTATCTAACTATATCCATTTGTGGCTCTTCTTATATCCCAAAATTAGCTTCCTTATTTCATTATGGTTAATATTAATACTTATCATTTTTTTTAACCCAACTTATACTAACATCTCTCTATTAATAGTCTCTATAAGAATGATTTACCTCCCAATTTAACTCATATTATCCTCAAATCTTAAAATTTGCCTCTTCATGACTTGGATTTTTGACCTCTTCCAAGTCTAATGCATAACTTATGTTCGTTTAACCACTATTTTTGTATAATTAACTCTTTTAAAAAATATCCATACCATAATATTCTTATTGGCTAATCT
>JARHVA010004761.1:1225000-1267500 GCA_037957365.1 Torreya grandis | reverse complement strand
GCTTTCACTTGTTAATTTCAAGGATATTAGGTCCTTCATTAGTTCCACTGTAAGAATCTCAACTCTAACTACATAACTTGATATGGAAAATACCATAGTTTTTAGGATCACTTCTAAAATGTATGGGTTTCATCATAGTTTATATTCTCAATATATGTAAAGTCAAATAACTATAAATTATTTATACATATCAAACACCTATTCACTAACATACATAGGATAGGATTGTTATCAAGGTAAGTATTATAATAATCTCAATTATAGCTACACTATATAATATAGAAAATATTTTACTTTATAGGTGTACTTGTCAAGATTATTGGGATTAATTTATTATTTTAGTTTATAACATCTATATATGTAGGACTTAACATAATGATGAACCTATTTATATTTTTTTAGTGTCTAGTCAATTCTATTAGTATATTAGATAAATCATCAAGGTCACTACAAGAATCTCAACTAAGATGCACATCTAAAAAATATTTTACTTTGTAGGTGCACTTCTTAGGTTATTTGGGACTAATTTATATTTTACATCACACTTTATTGTCTAATATATATGTAAGAGTCATATGATGATGAAATAATTTATACATGCTACGTATATAGTTACTTCCATCAGTATGTATTTTCCAACAAAGTTAGTACATTAATACCAATTATCATTGTATAATTAGATATGGAAACTATTTACATTTGCATGTTTACTCAAGTACATTTTTTCATGTCTAAATAGAGTATTTAACAAAAATTAAAAACTTGAAGCATAATATAACTCCATATAATTTAATATGAGATGCATGGCTCTTTTTTTTAAAAAATTGAAAGAGATATTTTATATTGGAGGATTCTTTTATTTTTTTGAACCAAGATACTATTGAGTTGTAATAACACAAGAAAATTATAGAAAGTGCTTTGAAATATGGTATGTAAATTATTGTATATTTAAATAGAGCAACGAATTCAATCTAAACTTAAATTTTAGTATAGAAGCTTTATGTTCAAACTAAAACTTGTTACTTTTATTTATTAATTGACTCTAAAAATATCCATAGACATTTAAATTCCCATTATACATGTATTATTACTCAATTTGGATATGCCTCTTAATTTCATAATCAAATATATTATTAGCCCCAAATATATAAAGAGGGTGGTTAGGGATATGTTCTTCCTTTAAAACATATGTTGGATATTTATGGAAATGTTATCAAACCTAACTAGGTGATTTTAAGGACAAAAATATAAGAATTATTAGTTACTACAAGATAATATAATTTCCAAATTGTAACAAAAACAAATAACCCTAATATAAAATATTATTATCTAAACAATATAAAATGTTTATATTAATTGAAAAACTATTTTTTTGGTTTCAAAATAAATATGGTTGTAAATATTGTTATTTATTAGATATATAAAATAAATTTGGTTTTACAAGGCTCTAACAACTATATGTTTAAAACAAGTAAAGACCCATAGTCAAAAAATAAATCCCCACCAAATGAAAAATAGAAGTCCTTTAGTTAAACCGATGCAAACAAATAGGAAATATTAACTAAGGAAAAACATCATAATAAAAATAACCCAAGAAATAAACTTAGACCTCCTCTAAATTATATTTCTCTTGTAAAGCAACTTGATATGTTTCCATAGTCTTCACCAACAACAATTCTTAGTTAATTCTTCCTTGGGTTCATTTGGAAGATCCTTCTAGGAGAGCATGTTTACACATCATCTATGGGATTGTTATTTTCCTTTTGGATTTTAGATTAAGTTGTTTGTCTTCAAGATGTTCTTGCCATAACCCTACATTACTTTATTTATCTGGTAGAGGAAATTTATTTTCCTTTTCCTTCTCCAATTCCTACTTAATATTAATAGTTTCAGATATAAGATCATTCTAATTATTTATGAGATAAGATATGGCCCTCCCATTACCTTTTATTTTATCCATAAATATTCCCAATTTACTACTAAATTTGGTGCTTTTACCTATCATTATATTGCTTTCCATGCTCCTAGATCCATCCTCCTCTTTCTAGGGAATGGTAATAGATCTAGGCTATTTGCTTTTAGAGGTAGGGGAAAATTCAATAGGGCACTTGAAAGGAAACTTGATATGATTGAAAAATGGGTAGAAGGGTTTAGGCATGGCATGGCATGTGTAGGGGACACTTCCTCTTGCTTTAGAAAACTAGATTCATCCTTATAAGGATCTTTAATTGGGTTATCTTTAAGAGGGGTGTCATTAGCTAGGGTGTCTTTAGTTGAGGAGTCATCAGTCATGGGGATAGTCTTCCCACTCATGGTTTCACCATGTTAAACAAATATAAATATGAGGCCATGGTGGATGGTTTCATTCTTAACACTAAACTAATAGGCCAGGGCTATGGCTTTTAAGGACTTTAAAATGAAGAATTATAGATTGATTTTATACCCATAAAAGTGATTGAAAAGTAAAAATGGTGGGATAAAATTAGTGTATACTTACCTTTAAGGGTTAAATAATTCATTATTTATAGAAATATATCTATAAAACATAGGGGTAGATCCCACCATGGAAATCCCTTATTATCAATCTTCATCATGACATCCATTTGAAAAAAACTTTTGCATTAGCTCTAATTTGTATCTCTTATCTTTGTAAGTTTTTGCCCCCTCATAGGACATCCTAGTAGCTTATCCATCACTTTGTTCAATAAATAAAATTTTAACACCCTTCATCCTAATTATTCATTTATTACATGCAAGATTAAACTCCTTTCATATTTCCTTCTCATGTCCCTTAATTCTCTACATAGATTTAGTGAGGCCCTCTATACATAGTTTATTTTAAACCTTCTTGTTCCCCTAAACCTTGACACATGAAATAGGTTATAGGTAGTCCCAATCAACCCTCCCCCCCCCCCCCCCCATTTGACTTTGAAATTTTTTCTCCTTTTTTGAATAGGATAAGGGACAATTCTAGATGTAAACTACAACTAATGATCATGAAATATGTTATTAATGTCCTAGATGAAATATCTATTATCTTTGATGTGGCAATGATAATATTGCAAGGGGAAGAGAATTTACATGCCCATAATAAAATATCTGATGTGTGATCATCTCATCAAAAAATTATGACTTGTACACACCATAATTATTAATAATATTTAAAATTTGGTCTAAAATGGAGTTTTTACCATCCCATGTGGTCATCCTATTAATTTTGACCCCATAGTTAGCTAAGAAATCAATGGTGGTGTTACCTTCATGGTAGGTGTGGATGATAGAGATCTTAGAAAAGGTTTAAAATATTATTATTAATTATATTAAGACTATATTTTTTAGAATTATTATTATATAAATGTTAAGGTAACATTGATAAGTGTTATCGATGTAGAAAATATTAATTGTTGTTGATGTAGACTAAATAAAATAAATGGGTTACTTTATAAATGGAAAAAAATTGGAAATGTTATTACACTAAAGATGTCATAAAAAAATAGGAATACATTAATATGTTATCTAAAGACATTAAATTTTGGTATAATTTATCTTATTACAATGTTGTTGGCACTTTATTTTCATATTAATCACCACTTTTAATTAAGGACATATTGGTGCTTGTTAATATTATACTTGTTATTTGTGTGATCATGTGGTCTTGTTTACTTATTTTTGTCATTCTATCATGTTTTTTTGTCATCATGAGACTATTTTATCTTTCTTCTTTATGCTTATGTATATGTCTTCCTCTGGTATATGAATAGTGATCCACTTATCCTCTATATTTTTATGGGAAATATTGATGCTAATAATTTTAGTGGTCAATGAAACAAACATTTATCCTAAATCGAATGTCGAATTTGAATCTTATTAGTTTAATCATAAAGGGGCCTAATAACTAGGTAACTTTCTTAAATTAATGGGTAGTTCAACTATTAAGAAAACTAAGGTGTTAGGAAAACATAGAAAATCTAATACAATATAAGAAAAATAAATCATAACTTCATTATCATTAAACAAATAATATAGTATAGCCATAAAAAATTTCTTAAATATCTAAGGACACAAAAAAAATATAAACTAAAATCTGATTAATTTATTAAGGAAATAATCATTAAAGGATACTATGTGTTCAAAATAAATAAATAATGCATCCTTAAATTTGATCTAAAAATGATCCAATAATATAAGCATGACTATGATGGAGTCAATTCTTGATGAGATAAATGTAGAAATAAACTTAGTGAAAATTACTTAAACAAGCAACATAAAATTCCAAGTCCATACGAGGTGATAAATGTTGAAAAAGAAAATGATAAGAGGGAAGTTTTGAGAAATATGTTATTCACGTTGTAAAATCAGACATATATATATATATATATATATATAGTGGAAAACACTTATAGTCACCTTTTAAAAATGTCATTAAAAGTCTAAAATAATATATTGTAAAGATATACTTATTATTTATATAGATAAAACAAAAATGAGAATTGCATATATATAGTGCCAATAATATGACATACCTTGAGACTATACATCACGCCACTTCTATAGCCTATCGTAAAGATAATAGTGTCAAAGCATTATACACAGTTGTCTTCAAATTTAATGTTGAAGGCCATCAAGGGATTAATTTTTAGAAAGATTTATGTTTAAATTTATCCTTTACTACATATCTCTTACACTTTATATAGCTATAAGTTGAGGGTGTCGATGCCCTACAAACATCAATACTAAGAGGTGAAATGTCAAACTTTTAGGCTTAATATATTTTAATGCAATTTTGACACATGTGCAAGCTTAAAGACAAAACACTCCATTATTTTAGTTTTATGGTATATATGTTTTAAAAAAACTATTTGTGATTGACTTCAATAAATAATGGCTTGAAAATGTGGATTACAAGACCACCTATTCCTTGGTGAATGGGTAAGCTACAAACATTGGAAAAATAAATCTATAACCTATAAGTTTTAAAGAGGGGCATCAAAAAGAGAAACACGTAATTGATTAAGTGTTTTCCATTAGAGAAAATAAATAAATAAATAAACAAATAAATAAATAAATAAAAACCTTATTTTTTGGGGGGAATCAAAAGGCATAGTGAATATTTTGGTAAGGCATTTTATTTGGTCTAATCAAAGGATATAAAGTAGAGGCACAACGGGAGTGTACCAAATAGAGAGGGAACGCCAATGGAGAAGAACCTTGATAATGAGCAGCTCACCAATTGTATGTCTATAGTATTATCCCTTTTTTGGATATGTGATTTTAACATTCTCTAAATAATATGTATGGCTTCTGGTTAGAATATAAGTAATAGATAATATGGTAGTTTCTATAATCATTGTTTGGTTCATATCTATGTTTGAAAGGTCAATTATGTAACTATTTATTTTTTCATATATTTAGTGCACTAGTTGTTTGCTTACATAAAAAATGTAACCACCAAAAAATTTTGGATGCTATTTCCAAAAACCAAAAAAGTAGTTCAAACCAAAAGCGTGTAACAAAAATCCTTCACAAGAAAATTTAATAGTAGAAGCTCATAGAGGCCAAATATGGCATTTCTTGAAGCCAAGAAATTGACTTCTCTATATAAAAAATATATAAAACTATAATTCCATAATGGAAATAGAGAAGAATCTAGAGAAAGGGTGAAGGCAATATTAATATCCTCTAATTTTTTTTTGCATTTTGGAAATAGATAAAAATAATTTTGTAAATATGTAGATTTTTTTTTATGAATCTCACAGACCAATTAGACATTAAAATCATAAGTAATATTATATTATTACTCATAGTATCATATCAGGAGGAATGTGGAATTCTTGAGCTATAAATGTTTCCATTTCATACTAGCTTCACTTGAAAAACAATCCTTCCATCTACGTTGAAACCCTAGGGGTGACAATACTTGAACTCAAGACCTACGGGAAGATGTAATGTGAAAGGAAAAAGAAGGGTTTTGGTGTAGCAGTAGTATTATATTGTGGATATCAATGGATTTTTCAAAAAAATTTAGACATGGAAGGCAAACATGCTTTTGAAGACAATTATTGATAGAGGCTTAGTTCCATATGATATTACTTATAACACTTTAATTCATGATGAGACTGGGTTCATTTCAAGCCTTTCTACTTACACATCACTTCTAGATGAATTTGAAAGGAAACTAAGGTGTAAAAGAGAATGATACATAATTTTTATTAGTCAAGGAATACCTATAATTTCATTAAGCGCTGATGTAATAAATAGATATTAAAGATAGTGAAAACTAGATGAGCAGAATCAACATTGAGATTTTGATTAAAGGAACATGTAACCTTTCATGTTCTTTGCTAAAAGATACAACATCTTGTCTCTTAATGTGACTCTTTCATGTTGATATATACAAATTAAGATATGATTCCAACCATTTATCATCCACATTTATTATAATATGATCCTTTGTGGTCTATACTTGAATTATAATATCTAGTTTCAAGTGTTTTATTTGCTTTAATACTCAACTACAAACCACAATGTCTCTATTTATGAATTTAATAATATTCATGGTTGTACTTAGAGGTCATTTTGGATATAAGGATGATGAGTACAAAAAATAAAAATAAATCATGAGGTCTAATTTTTGTAGATTAAAAAATTATCAATACAGATCATGGTGCTCAAATATGCCTTAACATTTACTCTAATCTATCCTAAACTAGAATCAATTTTCTAAAATCTAGCCATAACTTCCAATAATAGATTCTTAGTTATCCTTAAAAAAATCCCTAGGAATGGAGGGTGAGCACTATATATAGATCAGATCTAGAGCACCCTCAGCCTCTTAGGCAAGACAAATGTGGTCAGCACCCTAGACATAGTGAAACTTGAGGACCATGAATGTATGCATTCATCAGCATATAAGAAGCTATAGGGGGTGTAATTTTTTGGTGGTTATATGTTTTTACAAGTACTTAATAAAATATAATACAGATATGAGATTATTGTCACTACATGACATGAGCCTAACAAAGAAGAGTGAACCCTCAACATCTTTTCAATTTTATGGGGAAAAAACCTATTTCAATTTTTAGAAATTCATGGTCCTATAGAAATTCATAGTCCATTAACACTCTATATTTTACAAAAATTTATTAAAACAACTAAGAATAACCTAAAACCTTATTTTCCAAATCTCGAAATGGAAGGGTTTAATGAAAATTTACTTACAACACCCATTAATAACTTTAACATGTGTATTATAGATCTTTGGAAAATCTAAAATGTATATGATAAGAAATTTATGTAAAGGTTAAAGGCAAAATAATGAAAATATAAAAACCCATATGGTGGTTTTGACATCCATTTTGTAAAATGTGACATAGACAACAGTGGTGAGGATATATTCGGCATTAGATCAATCCACTAAAGAACAATGAGGCTAGGTGTGTCAATGGCCTACTAGTCTAATTGAGGCATTGCTTTCCTATTTTGAGACATTAAAACCCTTTCAAAAACCCTAATTACAAAAATGGAGTAGCCATATGTAGGTTCCTAGCTAGATAATGCAAAATGTGGTAGAAAGAGTCGGACAAAATACATATGTGTTCATAGTTGAAATGTTTGTTGTCATCTACTACTATAAAACATATAAAATCATTTTCAATTGATCATCAACACAACTGGTAGATAGTTGGGGTGAAGGGGGTCACCCATCCCTATAGATGACTAGGGTAGATGTTTTGTAAGTAATGGAGCTTGCCTCAAATCATGTGAGGCTTTTAATAACATGAAAATTTTATTACCAATCGGTATATAGTATAAATAATATTATATTTTCATCCTTAAATAGTTTGCATTTTAATTTTAAGAAAGTTTATAATAGTAGGTATCAGGGAGATGTGCACCAAAATTGAAATTATGTGATAAGTTCAAAGAATAAATAGTAATAACATGTTAATGTAAAACCATGCCAATAGTCTCCCTCCAGGAGTAATAACTTAAAAAAACTATTGAATATTATTCATGACTTAAACAAGATAAAAAGATCTATCTCTATTATTATTCAAATTAATTAATATTTTTATAATGTATACTATAAATCAAAGTACAACATTTAAATAAGTGATAAATGTCTATAAAAAACCAAAAGAGAGGATAACAAAAATAAAAGGTAACTAAAACTAAGAAATCTAACTAAATAATAAGATAACTTAGAAAAATTAAATTAAATTAAGCCAAAAATGATAAACACTAAAGTGAAGTACACTACATGTAAAAAAATCATTTAAGACCAACATATGTAAAAACATTAGTAAGAATTTTATTTACATTATCAATACTGATTTCAAAAGTAAAAATATGATTTGAAGTGAAACATAAAAATTTTGGTTAGAAATTAGATGAAATAACTTTTCATGCATGAATGTGCTTTAGTTTTCAATCAATATCAAAGTAAAGTATAACAACAAAGTCAAGCATGTGATTCTCATAAGTTATACAATCACTAAATAATTAATCTTGAAAAAAAGATAAGATAATCAATAATTTATGAATCAATAACTGGATATACTTTATTATTTCAATTTAAATACATTACCATCATGGAAATTCTCATTTTTCTTCTTACAAGTAAAGCACAACTTAGAATTCACCATCATAAAAAAAAATTACAATATGAAACAACTTATAGATCTTATGTACTTATAGAATTCTTCCTTGAAAATGAGCCTCCTTAATCTTTATATGTCTCCAAGTAAAATTTAATTACAATTGAAGCTATAAATAAATTTTAAATTATTTTATAACCTAACTTATTAAAAACACACTTGAAACTTATAATAATATTGTTTTAAAATATTTTATAAAATAATCACTTTATCACCTATGTGAAACAAATAAATGATCCAAAAAAGACTCGAGAACATTAATATTTAAAAATGAGACCAATTACACTAAATAAACTCTTATAGGTGAGGTCCCACTTAAAAAACTTAGTCAATTAAATGAGTAAAAATAGATATTTTATTTTAATCATGAGGTGATCAATTTTCATAATGTTCAAAATATAAGTAAATTCCAAACAAATAATAATTCATTATGAATCTCTTGATTGTTCTCTACAAACCCATAAAAAATCAACTTGGTAATGGCCAAAAGGAAAGGATTGATGATGTTTTTAATGCTTGGATATTTTTATTACTTTCATCCCCCTATTCCTTTTGTTCCTGATGATGATAATCTCAATGCTCGTGATGATGAGTCTATAGGATTTCATGGATTCAAGGTGATTGACCTTGATGCTATGAATCCTTAAGTCATGTATATTCTAGTTTTTTTTATTTTTGATTTTGGCTTTATTATATGTTTGAAAATTTTTGAGCCATTTTTGAGCTGCTTGTATTTGTAACTCTTGGTATTTGGACCATCCTTATGTAAAAATGGTTTTAATATAATATAATATTATGATGCATAGCATACTTACAAATCATAAAAAAAAATTAAGTCATACTCTAAATAATCTAAGACCATTTACCTGTTGAAGTACAAATGATTAATTTTCAAACCATAATATAATAATTGACCTTTCATTAAAACATACAAAAAAACATACTAGAAGTAGAAAATTGATTCCAATAGACAACTTCTCAAATTGTTATCTTTCATCCAAATCAAATTACTTTTTTCTATTAGTGTAATAAAAACATCATCAAATGTATAATTCAATGCAAAATTTAAAAATCACTTTTTGAACTTATAGAAATTATAATAATTTGATAAGGACATTTAACATTCATTTATCATTTCCACCCATCGACCATCATTGACAAATTTGACATTTAATTATCTCCTGAAATCAAAACATCAATGAAAAATTAACAATAATGAAAATTTTAAGACTACTTAAATAAGGATGATGGGTATTCTTTACCTTACACTTCTAATGTAATAATTATGAAGCATGAAATATCAATCCAAAAAAAATTCAATATTAAATGAATAAAACATGAATATCATTATTTTGATCCAAAATATTATAAAGTATAAATTAGTCAAAACTTTACCTAATAGCATTCAATGTTTGAATAAAATAGCCAAAGCTAGAGAAAAATGTCATCATGGAAAAAATACCCTATCCACTACAAACATCATTAAAATAAACCACATCCACCAATGGGATTATGGTCTATGCATAATAGCCACATAGCCAAACACACTCCTCACTTGTTATACTACCTAAAGTTTTCACCGCTCATGAAATAATGTGCACTCCTTTGACCTAAGTTTTATGAAAAACATACACATAATTATCGCACTTATTCATAGAATTCTGCATATTGATCTCCTTAGATTGTAGCCTATGCACCTTACTATGCACCTCATATCTCACAATCTTATTAGCCTCACCAAAACTTATTTGTAGACTAACTTTATCCTTTGAGCCCCGCTATAGCACAACCACATATTAGTAAGCCTTGAACACATGACTAATTAAAATCATTCAACTAGACATTGCCACTAAAATAGGATCTCAAGATTGGAAGTGGTTGGAGATAGCATGGACATTATCTATTTTGTCTGTTACCAACTACCACATCTGACAAGACTAACATCCCAACATCCTCATTGCTAACCACACAATAGTTATCATTTCTCTTGTATTATTCATATTAAATATGTAACATATGCATCTGATCATATACAATATAATATTTAGGAGTTTTTTTAATGTAATATATAGTCAAAACATAGATATCTTACTTTATACATCTAATCTTTATACACACACTATAGCACACTATACTTTATTTCCCTATTATTTCATTTATGAATAGAAGTTGCATTTCCTACAAGTAAGAATTCTACTACATTGAAAGTGTGTTTCATTATTATATCTAAATAAATATATGTGCATTCACTTTACACATCCTAACTTAGTTATCCCTTACACATTTGGTCTTGGGCCCAATGGTGCAGATCTTTAGTATCAAAGATAGTAGCTCATTCAGTAGATTAGGTATCAAAGCTTCACTCTCATACTTTCTTGTCTATAACCACATGATCATAAAGAAATATAAATGTATTAATAATTAGTTTTATTTTAGATAATCCACAAGAATTTCATAGTAGAAGCAAGATGGCTCATACCTATAATCAACATTACGCAACAACACAAATTTGAAGGCTCATCATTAATGTATTAGAGGCACAATGTACTAAATTTTCTAACCAATTCCATTAATTTATTATGCATCTCAACCCAATGCCTCCCTCTTCATGTCATCATCATGCCCCATAATGGTTTCAACAATAAACCCCCTTCAAAGTATAATTCAATATCAACATCCCTCTATTCAAAGGAAAAATCGATGCCAAAGCATTAGATACTTGGATTCAACAAATTGAAGAATACTTCTTAGTTAAATATTTCATTAATGATGAGAGTATCACATTCATATTACTAAATATATCCATTCTAGTTGTTCACTTATGGGAAATATTTAGTCTATAGTGTGTGCAAGAGTGCATTCCAATTGAATAATGGAAGACTTTTATCGATGTGCTGAATGAGGAATACTACCCTCTCTAAGACTTTGAGTATGAATACATCAAGTTTTAACAACTAAACCAATGCTATAATTATTTAGTGTAATACTAAACCAACATATTCCATTAATACTCTACATACCCATAAAATAACTTAAGTAAATAACATAGGGTGATGAAGTACATCATCAGACTTTCACCTTATATCCATGTGAAGCTAGAGTTCATGAATTTTCTCACTTTGGGGAAATCATATCAAAACACCACCAAAATTGAATTAAAATTAAAGACAAAATAATGTGTAAGGCCCATCCCTCACACAACTCCATATCATAACACCTTGCATAGAAACAGTACCCTTATCACAAAAGTGAGCAACCTCAAAAGATTATGTAATGCTCAAAGTATCTTGTACCTTCTAATTCATATGAATGCAAGAATAATTATTATGATAAGTGGTTTCATCACCATTATTCATTCACCTATGATGATTCTTATGTATAATTTATTTTAGGACCCATACCAATGGATAACACTAATTTAGACAACTATTGTATAAGTACCAACACCATTACAATTGACATAGATTAATAACATAAATGTCTCTTCCACAATAATTTTTGGGTAAAGGGGCAACCTCTCCACATCATCATTGATAGTGGCATTTAAAATAACATCATTACATAATAAATATCTTAAGTCCTTGGTATCACCACTACTATACACCCTAAACCATATTCTCTGGGGTGGCTACAGTAGGGGAAAGATATACACGTCTAGTGATAGTGTAATTTTCCTTATAAAGTCATGCCTATGAAGGATAATGTCACTTGATTCATCACACCTATGGAGGTCTATTAAATCTTACTTGGAAGACAATACCTATATGATCATTAAGTTATATATCAAGCAAAGACATAAAATTAGATTATCCATGCACAAGATTAATTTTACCACTTGTTTGATTCAACACCCATGACCAAAGTCACCTTGGTATCTACCAGGCAATGTCAAAAAAATTCACCCTAACACACCTATGCAATAAATGATAAATCACATACTAGTGGTGCATAACACTCACATAATGTCATAAAAATAATGTCTCAATAGGTTACCAAAGTATCATGGAGAAGTATTTATAGAACCTAAAGCCCTCTTAATGTAATGTGTAGTAAATCACTGCATTGATTTGTTTCTTTAGTTTCCTCTTTAAAATATCTCCTTGTATCATAGATCATTTTGGGAGAATGATGAAATCCATTGCTAGATATAAGAGCTCCTTGATAAAGGCAAGATTAGGTCTAACACTTCACCTTGTAGGATTAAACTCATCCCTACACCCAAGAAGTATGGTTATTATTTGTACTTCATAGACTATAGTGTAATAAAAAATATAAAAATAAAGTATCGGTATCCACTACCATGAACTGATGACCTTCTAGACTATCTTTGAGACACTTAATACTTCACCAAGATTGAATTGAATTTAGGTTACCATTGGGTCCTAGTCCATCCTAATGACATTTAAAAGACAACATTTAAGACATAAGATGTATTTTATGAATGGTTGGTCATGACTGTTAGCCTCACTAATGTGTCAGCCACATTAATGCACTTGATATATCATCTACTCAGGTCTCTCCTAAACTCATTCATCATTTTCTACTTGGATGACATTCTCATCTTTAGAAATACTTGGGAGGAGCACCTAGATCACATATCACATGTATTTGACACCTTATGCTAACAAATTTACAAGCTAACTAGCAATTTGTGTTACATAGATCTAGTACCTGGGATATATCATTGATCATGAAATTATCCAAAATGTATATCTACATAAAATCATAGTGATCCAAGATTATCATACTCCATGTAGTCTCACTTAATTGAATTTTTTTTGGGCTTGATAAATTCTATTATAATGTAATCCTTGGTTTATCACACATATCCTAGGATCTTAGATAACATGTGTAAAATCCAATTTTGATTAGACTCATGCACAACAATGAACTTTTGTGGCACTCAAGAAATTCCTTTGTGTAGTGCTTATTCTTGCAATGCCTAACATTATACATCCATTAAAAATTGACACTAGTGTATCTAGCTATTCACTTGATGTAATGCTCATGCAACATGGACATATGGTTACATACCATTCAAAGATATTTAGTGATAAAATTTAAAGGTAATTTACCTATGAAAAATAACTATGTTATTTTTCAATTAATTAAGCATTGGTAACACTACATTCTATGGAAAGAGACACTTGTTCATCTAAACCATAAATGTATAACAAGATAAAAATACATGACATATGAAATGGATGACTTGCTTATATCAATTTCATATCATGATAAAGCATAAGAAAGGGAAGGACAACAAGGTAGAAAATTTCCTTTGCCCATTATTTGTTCACAAGATCATAATTATGCTCGACATGCACAACCACAACTTTAGAAAATGGGTACCCCTCTACTTAGTTGACTAGGAATTTATAACAACTTACACCAACCTAGTACAAGATAAACAAGTGTAGGAGTTTTTATTATCTAACCAACTTTTCTACAAGTGTGGACATCTCTATATTTATAATGATAAACCTTTTCAATGACTCATCTAGGAGGTGTAGTATGCCAAGACGTCAAGATACTTTAGCATGGTAAAGACTCTAGCCACATTATAGTTGGAATTATATTGACTACACATGCACATAAAGTTGTAACACCACAACAATTATTACATTCCTTTTTGCATAGCCAATCTCATGAATAGGAATCTAGGACTTTACACACATCTACTAGTTCTATCTAGACCATGGGAATCTATCAACATGGATTTCATGATTGGGTTACCTGTGATGAGATGAAAACATGATTTTGTGTTCATTCTAGTGGATAGGTTTCTTAAGATGGCTATCATGGTCACATGTAAGAAGTAAATTTTCATAGCATGAATTGTACAAGCTTTATTCAACCATGTTTGGGTCTATTTTGGACTACTAACATCCACAATATCCAATTGACATCTATGATTTATGAGTTATTATTGGAAAGAATTGTGGGACTTGATGGGTATGTATTTGGATTGATCGATGTCCTCTCATCTATAAATACATGGATAAATTGAATTGATCAATCACACACTTATTCATCTTATACAAATGTAAAACTATGCACAACTCACACTTGTTATGATAATTTATTGTACAATCAACATGATTACAATAGATCCCTTCATAAGTTTATGGGTCATAATCCATTCTAGACATGTCTTAGTTTCTAACCTTCAACACCTATAGACATATCCTACCACACATTAGCCAATGCTAATCCCTATATATAGGAATGATAAATAGATAAATCTAAGAATTTTATATGAACATCTAGTCTATTTATCAATATGTTCAACAGATCCTCTCTTACACCTAAGTGAAATACAAGGATCACCATGATGCACATAACACACCTCATGCATTATGATTTGGTGATAAAGTTTGGTGTCAACTTCAAAAGGAACACTTCAAAGGTCCACACTAGAAGATCAAACCCCTATGAAATGTTCCTTACACCATTATATACATAGTTGGTTAGAACACCTTTATTCTTGATCTACCTCTATACTTGGGCATGCACTAATGAGTCCAAAATATGACTCATTTTTACCATCAATTTTTTTCATTTTCTCTCAATTACCTCTCCTCTGATTTGAACATTGTATGTATATTAGGGTCATATTTAATCTTAATATAGGAAATAGATGTTTTATCTTGATTAGTGTAACTAAAGTCGAAGTTATAGATTCTATCATTTTATTCTAACTCTTTACACATTTATTTTCCCAATTTTGTGTATATATAGATAATACAATAGTATATATAAAATAGAGATCTTTTTTATGATCATTAAAGGTAACCCATATGAAGGATTTTGATATTTGTAAAGTTGTTAACTCATATGGCATACTTCCATCTCACCTAGTCTATTATAAATTTAGCTATAGACTCACCTAGTAACTATGGACTCACCTAGTCTATAGCTATGGATGCACTTAGAAGCTATAGACTCACCTAGTCTATAGTTATGGACTCATTTAGACTAGATTCCACCTTTCATTGAAGCATTATATCATATTTATCATATTTTTAGCCTTGATATAGACTTTATTAGCATTGAAGATCCCTAAAACATACTGCTATAAAATATTCTATACTTTCATATAAAAATCTATGACTCTACTAGAGTTACTATGGATTTTCCTAGTCCAGACCCTGAACCTACAATATTGAATGTCCATACTTTCCTTTTTTGTCAAAATACATGAAGATTATTTCTATCAATTATTATTTATAATATTACTATATATATAAATCTATAAATAAATTCCCTATATTTTAGTCATTATATATATATATATATATATATATAATTTTTTAGATAATCAATCCAATAGATCTATGAAGGTATTCTTAGCAGATTTTTTAATTGGTTATTCTTCTAGTTGTAACTATCAATCACCTATTTTAAATATCCAATGGAGATAGGATATTTGTCTTGATAAAAGAAAATTAGTTACTGAGATCTAGGGACCTACAATTGTATCATTATATATAGGTATATCTCTATCTTAAAGAAAGTTAAATTATTCAATTATTCAATTTATTTTCCAAATATAGTTGTATCTATATTCATTTATTATAATTTGATAAATTAATTAAAATATATATAGTATTAAATTATTGAGTTTCTTTCAATTCCTATTCCTAAGGTGAGTAAGGGCCCACTCTCTTCTAGAATTAAGAATGTGTTTTGTATGGTATTTTATATTTTCAATTTTTTATAGTTATATCAATTACAAGTATGTCCAATCTCAAAACCTACAAGAAATTATCTTTAAGTTTTTAAGACTAAATTCAATTCATAAAAATAGTGTTTTTTCATTTAAACATTGTGCTTATCTTTCAGTAGTGTGCTTATCCTTTACCAGTGTGTTTCATTTTAGCAAATTAGATTACTTAATTTCCAACATAGAGTTTTTCAATTATGTATGTGTGTTTCTTTATTGCATAAGCAAGTATTTTCCATAATACTTAGAATATCAACACCACCAAACCATTTTCGTAAGACCTAAAACCATAAACCTTACTACAGATAACTTTGGATGTTACCCTACTTTAACTGACATCAACAAATTTTTTGGTTCAATAAACGGATAGATGACACCCATCATTTTTGGCATCATTTATAGGCAAAATTAGGTGTTATTAAGGTAAATATTATTGGTGTACAATAAAATAACAAAAACAATAAAAAATAAATAAGAAATAAATAAAAACAAATTATTTATATTTATGAACTGACCTACAGATGCCAAAGGATAGTTCATCTCCAACGATCTTGAGTTAGGACCAGAGGAGGAAAGAATAAAATATTTGATTGAGATATCTAAGAGTGTGATAAAAAAACTTGAATCATGCTTAGATAATCCTTTTGATTTGTACCTAAAACTTGGGTCATCCTCACAAATAAACCCTAAGGAAGAATCACATTTGGAATATCTTTTCCTATAAGAAGAATTAGCTCTGAGGATCCTCTATCTAGAATAGTAAGTCTTGGAATTCAATATCTACAAGAACAATAGGAAAAAATAAATTAGAACTCTAACATAGGTTGGAAATAATAATAATAAATAGAAACCATCATTAATAATTAAGGAAATGTGGAAAATATTCAATAAAATAGGATGCAACAATATAAAACATTTTCATTTCCTATAATTATAGATCTAGTAGATCAAAATTCTATGAAGAACATTTCACCTTAAAATATACCCAATTTTAGGGGTAAATCCTTAGAATATCTAGATCAATTAATGTTTGAGTTCAAAGTGTTATGTTATACCTATGATTTTACAACTTGTCATCATAAACTCAAATAGTTCCCTTCTACACTTAAGGAACTAGACATGAGATGGTTCACAAGCCTTCTAGATGACTCAGTTAATACGTGGAGAGGCATGGACACCACATTTCTTGATAATTATTGAGATTACTATAGATTAAGGGATAAGAAAGAGGACTTATTTAGATAGGTTCACATTTTCTCAAAAACACAATGGTTATCCACTTACATAAGTAGTTAAGATGGTCTTCTTTAAGGGACTATATGATGACTTGAAATATGCTTTGAATTTGTTGGGCTAAGGAGACATTATAAAATTAACATTTCACTAGATCTGAGGCTTGTGCACTAACTACTCTAGGATAAAAACAAGCATCGAGAAATGAAAACTAGGTAAGTCCAATGAAGTTAGTCAATTGATGGAGTTTGCTAATTTAAAAACTAATATATTGGTCTAGTTGAACACCATGTTCGATGGAATTCAAGATAAATTCAATTCTACCATAGAACCCTTAGCCATCTATTACCCAAAATGTTAGTTAAAATATTCTCTTATAGAATGTCCTCTGGATAAAATAGAAATATGTGGGATATGTGATAATAAATACCATGACATAACCCATTATACTCAATTTCCTATTCTAAAGAGTCAACTGAAATAGAATACATAGCCTATAATAAACCTAAATTACATTCAAAGACAAAATCCATTTCAAAAAAAAAAAACTCAAGGTTAGTTTGGTCTAAGGAATCCAATCAATCCATGGATGACACCTTGGATTACTTGGGTGCCTCCACCTATGTGGGGATAAATACATCCACCATAGACCAATCAGTAATGGATGATGCCTCAACAACCATGGTTGCCCCAATCATAGTCATAACCATGGATAAATACATAGTGGAATTCCATTCCATATTTTAAACCCTAAAGAAGGTTCCCACTAGAAGATTTGATAGAACCTCCCATTACTCAACCTATAGAATAGTTTAATTAGCCAAAATTTCTTGCTTAACTGGTTACTAACCTAAAAAATAAAGCATCATCCCATGTTTATGTAAATAAACATGGAGAAACTATGAATGTATGATTTATTGAATTTGAAAACATTCAACTTAGATCAATCAAAATGATTCGAGAACCTCTTATCACCATCTCTGAACTATCCAACGAAAAACCAAAAATAGATCCACTTCAACCCATAGTCAAAAAAGAAGAATTAGATAATAGATAGAAAAGATATAGGAACATGTTATTGTGCCTCTACCTATTCTTTTTCCTGATAGACTAAAAGAAGTTGAGAATAAGAAAGAATATGATTTAATTTAAGAACTGAGAAAACTAAACATTGAGATACCCTTATTAGAAGCTATCAAAGCTATTTTAAAATTAAATAGAGTAATTAAAAGTCTGTGTGTCAAGACACTTGGGAGTAATAAATAATACCCAAAGAACATACATATATATGGTAAATTAGATGATATTTTAGGAGTAAAATTAATTCTACCCAAATATAAAGACCTATGAATTTTAATCATAATAATAACCATACGTATAAAAGAGATACCCAATGTTTTGGTAGATTTGGGTGCTGAAATTAATGTAAGGATAAGTGATACTTTGCAGACATTGTCCTTCATAGGGCTGCAACATTCCTCCACCATTTTCTAAATGGCTAATTAATCAGTTGTTAAACTAAAAGGCACTATAAAAAATGTTGCTTTAACAATTGAATCGTGAGAGTATCCATTAGATTTTATGGCGCTACAACGCAAAACTAAGAAATTGGGCTACCCCTTCATTTTAGGAAGACCATGGTTAGATACTATAGAAACATTAATAGATTACCATATAGGGGATATGACTATTTCAAATGGTTTAAAATATATATATATATATATATATATATATATATATATATATTTATACCCCCTATAAAACCCTCAATCGACTACACTAAAAAATTATGGGTGGATGAACTAGAAAGAAATAAGAATAGTATTTCATCCCTAGACATGATAATTATACAATGACACATGGATGAATTAACTAATGAGATATTATAAAATATAGAAGGATCATCTAGCCTTATGATCCTACCTATGTACTTTATCAATCTATCATTTATGGACTCAACTAGTTTATTGGTTATAGACTCTGCTAGTCTATCAGTTATAAACTCTACCTGTCTATCAGCTATAGATTTAACTAGAGTAGTCACTATAGACTCATTTTTTGGCATAATTATCATCCTTATTATTCAAAATATTACCATATAAAATTTCAAGAAAGTATTTATATTTGGGTAGGAGAAATACCAACTAATTTTCCAACAACATTTCATTGTCTATTAGCTAGAATCATTACTCCAGAAGATGGATTTGTAAAAAATGTAACTAAATTTCATATATTATTACCCTATCCATCTACTCTTAACTCCCCAATGATTTAATTCAAACAAGTAAATTATATCCTTCCAGACACTAAATAAGTTATGGTGCTACCAGGAAAAACATTGAACATAAATAGTTAGTTAAACCATAATCAAGAAGTAAAGGTTTTTAATGTCCTATAAAAATATACCAAAGATTTTTCTTGGGATTACATACACATGAGAAGAATTCATCCTAGTTCATGTACCCATAACATTTACATAAGACATAACAAATTAGTTAGACATCCATAGAGATAGATTAACCTAACATTAAGGGATATATTAAATATCAAGATTAAGAAATTTCTAGATGTGGGATTCATTTATCCCATTTAAAATAGCCAATGGGTTTATCCACTATTAACTGTATCAAATAAAATAAGAAATAGAGTGTTTAGATTATCAAGATCTAAACAAAGCCACTATGAGGGATTATTTACCTCTTCCTTTTATTGATTAGGTGTTTGATAATATGCTAGGAAAAAAATATTTTTCCTTCCTAGATGGATTTAGTGGATATAATCAGATAACAACGGCAGTTGAGGATCAAGACAAAACCACTTTCACTTTCCCATGGGGAAATACTACCTATAAATTCTTAACATTTGGACTTTGTAACACTAGCTACTTTTTAATGAGTAGTTTTAGCCATATTCTCTAATCTAACTAATGATTGTGTATAATTTTACATGGATACTTCACTACTTATAGAGACACCTTTGATTAATCCTTACATAATCTTGACATGGTCTTAACTAGATGCGAAGAACAAAAACTATCACTAAGTCATGAGGAATTCCTAATGATGATGGATCAAGGAATAGTATTAGGACACCACATCTTTTCCAAATTAATTCAAGTGGATCCTAATAAAATTTAAATAATATCTAACCTATTTTCCCCTTAGAACCAAAATGGTATTAAAAGCTTCTTAGGTCATGCCAGTTTTTATAGATGTTTTATAAAAGTCTTTAGTAAAATTATTGATTTTATGTTTTCTTTATTTTTAGAGATTTAATTTGTGTGGAGTGATGATTAAAAATCTTATAAAACTATTAAAGATAAATTGAGTTTCACACCAGTGTTGAGAGGGTCCAATTGGGAAAAACCTTTTCACGCCTACAATGATGCCTCTAACTATGTAATGAGGTTATTTCTCTTTGGAATGAAAATTACTAAGAGGGGGGTTAAATCAGTCTTCAAAAAAACTTTCTTATCAATCTCACTTAATCAATCATGAACCATTCAAACAAGCATATAGATCTAGCAAACATAAATGCATATCCACATAAGCATGAAACACAAGAACACACAAAATATGTGGGAAAAATCAAGGGGAAGAAAAACCAATGATCCTTTAAAATGGAGTACAGTCCTATAAGTCTAAATATCAATTTTAGTGAAGTACCAATGTCACAAAGAGCACCAACCCCAACTAGATAAGCACCAACCTAGTAAGGCTTTAACAAGCATAAACATGCAAGGAGGAACCAAACCCCTAGATGACTTACAACCAACTAATCCACATAAATTTTTTGTTAACCTTGATAAAACCTTGTTTATTACATAATAGATTATGATCACCTTATTTATCTCTTCTCACTGCTCTATCCCTCTCAAACTGTGTTCTAGGCTTCTTCGCTCAAATAAGTCTCTTCAAGATAGATTAGGTAATATGAACTTGAATTTAATAAAAATAACCTCAATAAAATATTAATAATATTTCCTATATACTCCTGTGATGGTCTATAATACCTCATTCACTTACCTATATTCTATTTCATTCACTTATTCTCTACACACTTTACAAATAGGCCTAAAATTACCTTGTATTTATACAAGCCTCTTGATAATATCCTTTTTTGTTGGCCATACATAATTGAAAACTTGTATTAACCTTTAAATAGGTATTATAACATGTTTCATACATGAATAAATAATTACAATAGGTCATCCATAACTTAAATACCAAACCATCTTTTAGGCTTTAAGGAGACCTAATTCAATTAGGCCTTTATTAGCACATGTTTCCATTTAATCTCCTTGTAACACTTTAAAAATTCATATGAAAAATTAAAATTTCATATGTCACTCAAATATTCCCCTAATAATCTCATATTATTTCCATGGCACTTTTTAGCTACAATCACTACTTGAAGAACACCATTAGCACTGTTCACAATTAGGCCTGTGAACCTACAAAAAATATGTATTGAACTACTAAAGGTAAAACAAAAATTATCTAAATAATAATGTAAATAAATAATATATACATAAACTACATGATTTCATATTCATCACCATATTATTTATACTTTAGAACTTATGGTAAAAGGACTCAAACACTTCTTTACAAATAGCCCACTTAGAACTGTTGGGACACTCCAAAACACACTCATGAACAACTTGATATTAAAACCTAAAATTAAACCTAAAATTACTAATAATATATTAAAAATATTATTTTAAATTTATATACCACTCTAAAATACAATAATCATAAGGTCTAATGTCAAATATTAGTCTTACATACCAATATTTTGTCTTTAGTATAGACAGTCAGACCAAAACCAGTCAAGCATTTCTGGATTCAGCATTTCAATAAATTTCACTAATTCTAAAATATTTTTAAAATAATTTATAATACATAAATATCTAAAATATCAACACCATGTGTATTACATACTTCTAGTTATGGCGTAGAGCTTCAAACTCATCACTACAACTTGTTTACCCAAAACTAGTTGTTTATTGTAAAGTACAGTCATGGTGACATTGACCTTCAACACCTATATGACAAATTTTAAATACTTAAAATTAATTAAAATTATCATTTTATATAGTTATGTATTATTATATATAATTATAATAAATTCAAATGAAAATATTTATCTTGGATACCAATCTCATAACCTCACTATACACAGACCTTACTGAGCCAAACAAGTCAACTTGTGAGCAACTTTGGCACTATAACCACTAAGATCCAAAAATTATACTAAATATTATAATGTGTTAAAACTCATGAAAAAAATATCCATGCACTTTTTTCAAACCTATTGCATGATTACACATTCCTAAACCTCTTCTCACTGTTGTCTGGGTTTTTCATTGTTTCCACCATTAGGCTTGCTAGTGACTAATTATCTTGGATGATAGATTGATCATACCTAAGGTATATAACCTGTATATAAACAAAAATTAATAAAATAAAATTATAAACCTTATTCATCCAATGATTTTCATATGTTGACTTGGTCAAATATGACTGTTACAGTAAATCCTCAAGAAACTAGCACTTTCTTGTAAGGTCTACTCACACACTTGACAACTCAATCACACCTAAAGGTGATTGGGAGAGTTTAATAAAACATTAAATAGTTTTTACATTAATTTGAGACCATTATAGGCATTTTTGATCAACATCTTCAACATCATGTCCTTATTAGGGTTCTTGGAGGGTTTAAGCTTGTTTCCACTCTTAATAATCATTCATAAATCATAAACTCATAATCCAAAAACTAATTCCTAGAATTTTTATCTAGGAAACTTTCCAATATACCATTAATATATTAGGTTTTGATTCAGAGGTTACATCTACCAATGAACACCTGAAAGTCATTTTTAGGTTTGCATACCTTCATTATGTGTACTCAAGAGACCTCAAAACAACTTTTCATTCCTTTTATTTTAAATAATGACACTAAACTTTGTGAAATTTCTTAAAAAATAATATAATACCTATGATAACACTCACCTAAACATACTTTCCTTGGATATATAGATTCATACCCATTAGGCCATACTCTCTCTCTTTGCTTTCTTAGACCTTGCTATGCCAACCACATTAGGCCTTGAAATTAACCTTCATGCCACTTTCCAATAAATCTCCACATATATCACATACTAAATAAAACTCTCTCAATATAAAACACTAATTTACATCCTTCATAGGCCTTGATAATAGATCTTGATGCTTGACTAGGCTAGGTATTGTCTAGAAGTGGTTTAGTTGCATATTTGATCTATAGATCCTATCCTTTTAGGCTCACCCTAAGACTCTCATGAGTAATGAAATACCTCACACTCATCATCAATCAATATTTTACAAAAATTCATGATTTTGTGCACTCATCTTACCAATATTTCATACTCATGCTATCTCACAAGGCATTTTCATGTTATGACTAGTGGCATGACTAGACTTCTCAAGCACTTGAAACTTGACAACTAGACTTGAAAAACTTATGAAATTATCTACACTTATCTTTCATGATCACAAAATACCAAAAAAACTCTCACAAGCTTGTGCTTTCTTACATCACCAAACTTCACTATGCACACCTTCTCATAGGGTCTAGAATGGGCTTCTCAAGACACCTTGTACTTAAGAACTAGTACTCAAACATGCTTGCATAAATGATGTTATTGAATAATAACATTAATCATACAATATTCTCATGCCATTTCAAAAATATTGACAACAACCAAAAGAGGAATAATTATGTTACCTTCAAATTCTCTCTCAATAGAAGAGACATTAGGTTACCTTCAAATTCTATCATGTCACATGGCTCTTTTATGTCACATGGATTCCTGGTCACATCAAACACATAAGATCATACCTCAAATACCACTCAGCATGCATCTTCACTAGATGTATATTGACATGAATTACATCAACCTTGACATCAAATGACATCAATCTTCACATCAATGACAACACTTCTCAATATGTTTTAGGACAAAAGGATGAAAATTACTATATGCATGTTATTTATTACATCGGTAAAAATATCCCACCTACTTAAATAAATTATAAAAATATATAAAAAGAATTCCTTGTTTTGATTTATGACATCAATAAATTTAAACACTATATTATAGGTTATAAGGTCTTCATAAACATAGACCATTTAGTCACAAGGTATCTAATGAATAAACCTAGAGTATGAGGAAGAATAATAAGGTGGTTATTACTTTTACAAAAATTTGATGTAACCATTATTGAAAAATTAGTTGAGTTTAATGTGGTTTCATATTCTTTTAGGATAAACATTGTAAGTGATGAAGAACCAGTTGAAGACAACTTTCCAAATGAATAATTATTTGTTATTTCAGTAGAATTACCCAAGTTTATTGATATATCCAACTATTTGGCCATAGGTAAGTTTCCTTATCAATTCACTCACAAAGAAAGGAAACATTTAATCAAAAAAATATCTTATTTTAAGTGTATTAATGACATGTTATGTAAATATGGACTTGATCATGGTTTTTTAGCTATGTAGAAGATGATGAAGCTTATGACATGATTAGATATTGTCATGATGAACTAAGAGGATGTCATTATTACATAAAAATAACCAAGCATAAGATCCTAGGAGTAGGATATTATTGATCATCCCTTCATAGGAAAGTAAATAAGTACATTATGTAGTTTGATATATGTCAAAATATGAGACAACCTACATTAATATCATACTTCTTTCACTAATAAATAAGACCTAAAAACTAGCTTCAAAGTCTTTAGATGTTCTAACATTAGTATTTCAATATAGAGGTGATATGCATGATAAAACTCAAGGTAAGTGGACTAGAGGGTAGATTGCAAAATCTAAGTACACATTCACACTTGAAGAGAGCCAAACACACTAACTACACTCTATATGACCTTTTATAATGAGAACTTCTTGTACTAGACATGAAAAGACAAGGATAAGTAAGGATAAAATCACTAGACCTCACCATTCATAACTTTGAACACTTAGACAAGACGTTTTTGAATTCAAAACCATATTTATTATATTATTCAAAGTCAAAGTACAACATAAAACTAGTAAGGATTCACCATACCAGGTGTGGTATTATGAAATAAGACCAAAATGGCTAATACTTATACAATGTGAGATAAGAGAGAGAAGAATGAAGTTTAAGAGTCAAAAGAACACTTTTCAAGTGGAGAGGAGTTATGTTTGTATGATAATGGTGTATATAATAAACCATGCAAGGTCTCTATGGACAAATGTCTCTCCAAGAATGAAACTCCTTCATATCTGGCATAGGATTCTTCAATTTCTTTCTTGAAAATTGTCTTCATCATTTGGCCTTCCTTGAATGATTCAAAACATACTAGGGACAAAGTACATCATTAAACTATGAGGGAGGAGTTATAAACATGATCCAACATGAATTTTATGTGTCCTTAACCAATTTTCCTCACTACCTACAGTCATAATCACCCTTCTTTCACTCATATTTCACACTTAGTACCAAGGTGTGCTTAAATTTCTCAAACTAGTCAGTACAAAGGATTATGTGATACTTTTCAAGAGCTATCATACCCTTAGATTCATTATGAAAACCTTAAAAGTCTTCCTAATTGAAGTTATCACCTTATCATTTGGTGATCAACTCGCATGCTAGTTTGGACTATTTGAAGTGAATGTCTTTACATAGGTAGTTTTATGCTTTGATAAGGTAAAGAATGGATATGAAGAGTTAGGATAGGTCTCATTCTATCTCCCAAAGTGATCCACATCCTTTGAAACTCATATGATCTTGTAAAACATAAAAAAACTTCAAAGAAATCCATTTTTCACCATTTTCATACAATTAGGGTAGAATAAAAAATTATGGGAAAGATCCTTATGGAGTCCTCTATAAGTCCAAGATCATTTCTTAGTAAAAATATCTCATCTAGATGCCTCTACTTATTCATCTTTCCAATCGGGTCATTATTAAGGGTTTTGAGTGGTCTATCTTATTAAGTATAGTTCATAAAATTGTGATGTCTAATATTATGAAAATTTTATCTAAATAATTTTTAAATACCCTTTTCAACATATCCTATCTCCTTAGAATCCCATTCTAGGTATTTATACATATGTGAGCTTCTCAAGATGACTCCTTGAGCTCTCCTTCACATTTTGCATACCCTATCATATTTATAAGCCAATAAATGGATTCCCTATGACCTTATTTGAAACTTAAAGGTTATCACACACCTTATGTCTCCCCATGAAGGTGTGACAATGATATTCCATGCTCACTTTGTTTTATAAGTAGAATTGGACTTTCTCTAGGTATTAGGCCTAGTCAAGACCTAGTAGGTTTGACTCCACCTATGTGGATTTAGGCCATCATGTTTGGCCTCAAACACTTTTGAGAAATTATCAATTATTTTCCATGTTGAAACCAACTTCCTACAACTTTAATCAGTCGTATAACACTCTATGCAGCTTATTTTCATCATTGACTTACTAAACCTATAGGGTTTAGTACTTTGGGAGTGCCCTCTATCTAAGAAAAAATAAAGGGTAGTTCCTATATTATCCTATGTGATTTGAATATATGATATTATTATATAAGTAATCATTATATTATATACCAAATTTTATATTTTTTTCACGCCAAAAATCCCTCCAAACATCACAAAACTCAAGGCATACTTTTCAAACTCACTGACTATCTGTAAGGTCAGTGTGTCGACTGTAGATGTATTTTGAAGAAGGATCTTTATTTTTTTCCATGGTTTTGATAATTTAATATGATGGTAATAGCTATCAATAATATATAAATCATGTCAACACTCATTTATCTTTGACAAATATTCAAGATATACCTCTTGCTTGACAGGCCTAGTTGACAAGTCAACTATGATTGTGTTTTTAGAAAAACATGACTATAGGTGTATATTGGCATATCATACCTTTTATAAAGTTTATATGCTTCCCTTAAATTCGTCAAGGTCACTTTAAATCTCACTTTAACTCATTTCATTCTCAAAAACCTATGATAATACAAGACTATCATATGTTGGGGCACTATCACACTATAGTTAACTATAAGTGACCCTTTTAAGGAAAAGGTACACATATAAAATGTCATTTCAAAGTTTGGGCCTTGTATTACACCTCATGGGATCCTTTTAAATTATTACAACCAACTCCAATGACAAATTTTGTGTCTATATGCCTAATCTCAGAGGTTCATCATATGAGACTATATGTACTTACAATTAGGATCTAGGTGGCTTCTTAGGATTAATGGTATACCTATAGGTGATCAATTAGGCCAATACCTTACAATTAAACTCTTCTTGATGTATTTTTATCTATTATTTTTCTTATTACCTTAATATGATCATTTTTAATGGTGATATTCCTTTATAATTTTGTCTTAGACTATGAGGTCACTTGAAGTTCAACATACTATGGAAAACACTAAAAAAGTGTAGTTAAAGAATGTATAAAATAGGAATTCTTCTACGTCACTTATTGGAACCAAACATAAAATTTATTTGGTAATGTAATCTCTCCTACATGAGGGATACATTATGGAATCATTGAAACTCATTTGGACTCTATGTTACACTACTCCATGATGGCACTAAATATGGCCAAAGCTCTATTTCAGAGCTTTTAAGGTATCGAGTCCCTAAAACAAACTTTTCCACTTGTGAACATAATTCCTTAAGTATGCCTACCATTATATGCTTTAAACATGGTTATTATGACATATTTAAACTATATAACCTCTATCATAATCCAAAAACATGTCTAAACTCTTCACTCTAGATGCTTAGACCTTTGTGGGAGCCTGTAGATGTACACATAGTAGCAGACAAGGTAGTGAGGGTAGAATATGGACTATGATCATAGTGTATGGGCCTATAATCAACATTTATACCTCCTATAAATATTAAATTTAATTATTTAAACCCTTAATGACTTCAAACAAATTTTAATATCGTCATTTGAACATGATTATTATTTTGTAGGGTTCTTGTAGGTCTCCATCAATGGTACATGACTATGCTATGGACTAAATTGGCTATCACAACTCATTACCTATCATTTTAAGGTTTTGGATTGACTTACCATGTCATAATAATGTGTCCAATCTATTAATACTCTTCATATACTCTCCATGAATGTTCTCAAATCTTTTCACACGTCATTCACCATGACTATAAGTGAATATATGCAAAGAAGCCTAATTGTGTTTTATGTATGACTATAAATTAATTAATTCTATCCTTTTAAAATAATATTTCAAAGTAAGGATATTTTTATGACATATAAGAGTCATGGTACATCATATCTACTTCTTCTTGGTACCACTATAAGAAGGGAAAACTTCTACATTTGATGGGCATGCTTCCAACTTCACTATGATACTCAACCTGTAACTTGAGAATTTTGAGTTCATCAAATAACATTAAAACATGAAAATAAATATTGAAACAATTAAATAAGGAATTAAAAATCCTCTATAATCAATTTCAACAAATGGTTTGTATGGATCACCTCAAACAAGAAGAAAACCTAAAGGGTATGGAGATTAGCATGCAAAATGAGATAGTCGACTTCTAAAGGATGGTTCATAAAGCATAGGAAAAAAGTCCCTTAAATCCTACTATGAATTTGAATCAAACTAAGGTATTAAAACTCCTTGATAGTATTTGACCTAAAACTTCTTCTACCGGTCATACCATGAAGAACTTGTTGACCATTTTTGCATGCCTAATGGAGTGATGTAGAAGTGAAATGGTTTTCATTATTTTTTGAAACTTAAAAAATATATCAAATGTGAAAATAGAGTCAATAAAGTTTAAGATTCATTGAATTGGCTTTCCACACATGCCACACTCCTCTATAGGTTATATAAACACCAAAATCTTCTCTTTTTCAACTACTTTCTTGATTTCAGTTAGGAACCTACAAGTTCTTTTATTAGTAATGACATGAATAATATGATATGACATAATGGATGTTGAAAGGAATTTTAGAATATTTATATGCTATATAATATGGTAAAACCTCCATTAATGACTTAAATATCACCCCTGAGTGACATGATATGGCATAACAGTAGATTTTACTAAGACCAAGGTTAATAACACATTAAATAACATCAAATAGGACCATGCCACACCTAATACATTTTAATATGCCCCGTTACAAGTTTTGTGCTCTAGGGGGTTGGCCTATTTTTACTTGTAGCCAAAATAGTCAACATTCTTGGTAATTTCCTAGGGGTGGTATGCTTGTTATCCCAAGACCAATAGCCTAATTTTATCCATTGGGTCATGGAGTCACCTATGAATAATTTTGACACTCAATTTACCTTTGAAACCACACTAAACAATAAGACAGACACACAAAACAAGACACACCAAAGTAAATACACATGTGTTCTCCAGAACACTTATAAAACACACACACACAACTAAAACAAAGACACACCAAAAGAAACATACATGTGATATCAAGGACACTTATGGAACACACACACAACTAAGAAAAATACACACTCCTAATTTAGTATTTATAGGAATAACCTTAATTTCATCAATATCAAGGATTTAAATGCATCTCATTCATAGGGATAAGCATCTCCTCTCCACTTATCCTTGCTAATTGGAAAGAGTTACATTGTTTTCACTTGATGATGACATATGGTCCACTCCATAAAGTATCAAATTTAGTATGTCTCCCTATATTTTCTCTATAGTCATCTAATTTTAACACTATGCCACCTTCTTGGAATGTTCATGGAGTTCCTTTCTTATCAAAAGACATCTTCATTATCATTTGGTGATGTTACATAGCTTTGTGAGCCTTTTCTCTAGTCTCTTACAAATCCATTAACTCTATCAACCTCACCTCATTAGAGTATTGTCAAATTCAAGGCATGTATCTCTTAGGATATAGATAGTCTAGCCTCTCTTTCATAAACAAAATTAAAAGGATAATTCCTTGTTAACCTCTTGGGAGTTATTTTATCAGCCCATAGGGTTGTCTAAAATTTAGTGTGCCAATACCTTTGATTATCCTCTAACTTTTTTGTTATTAATATAATTAGATTATTGTTAGTAGATATATCCAACCAATTACCTTGAGATCAATAGTTAGATGATGTACTCAAGTATACACCATTACTTCTTTCCCAATCATCTATTTTAACACCCATGACATCAAGTGAATTATCTAAAATGATGGTGGAAGGGGTTCTAACCCTTGTTATGATACTTTCATATAACTCCAAGATATAGTTTTCATTCGCTTCCTTAAATTCCTCTACCTCAACCCACCTTGTGAAGTAGTCAGTTGCTATGAGTATCCATTTATGACCATCACTTGATGGGGGATTTATCATGCCAATGAAGTCAAGATCCCATTACATGAAAGGCTTATATACTTGAGTAGGCCACAAAGGGAGAGTTAAAATCTTCTACTTTCCTACAAATAAAACACATTATACACACCTTGTCACCCAATCATAGTAAACTTTAAAGAGGCTAGGCCAATAATATCCTATCCTCATGATCTTGGTAGTTTTGGTTCTCAAAGAGAAATGACCTCCTATTGTTCCATGACGAAAATTTTCAAGAAACACTCCAAATTGGTCATTGTCAATGCATCTCAATAACACACTATTAGTACATTTTTAAAAAATCACACCATCCACAAGATAATAAGGAATAGCTTGTAATATGAAGTACCTCCTTTTGGATCTACTTATACAATTAGGATACTTACCACTTTTAAGAAATAAGATGACATCTTGTGTCCACCCTTGTAGAATCATGGAATCAGCTAGTCGGGATCAATCATGATTGACTAAAGCTTCTTCTCTTGACTCATTCAGGTCTAAATCTAGATGTTCACAAATACCTTTACACCTCATCATCTCGGTCACTTTGATATCAACATCATATTTAATTACCTTAGTAATCCACCCTACCCTCTTTTCACTAAGGTCTTTGATCAAAATAAAATATTTTATACTAGGATGAGAGACCATAAATTATTTGAAACCATATACCTAAACTTATTTAGTACTCTTAAAACATGAAGGACTTGTTTGTCCACAAATGTTTAATTGACTTCATAATCTTCCAAATCTTGACTAAAGAATTCAATTGGTTATTCCACACCTTCATCATTATTTAACATTAGCATATCTTAGATAGTATCAAGGTTAAAAAATGAATACAACATGAAGTATTTATAAAAATTAAGGTTCACAAGAGTGGGATATTTTACAATTGATTGCTTGATAGCTTTAAAGCTGATCTTACCTTCATTAGTCCAAGATAAAAATTGGTTCTTCTTGAGCATGGATGTGATAAGTTTCACCAAAGATGTAAAACTAGGTATAAACATTTTTACAAAATTTATCTTGACTAGGAAGCTTTGTAATCCTTTCTTATGTAAGGGTATTGATAGGTCTATGCTAGCCTCTATCCTTTTAGGATCAATAGTTGGACCATATTTGGAAACAACATGTCCTAAGATCTTACCATCATAGACAACAAAGATGAATTTTTGGGGGTTGATAAATACTCCATATTGCCTGCACCTTTCAAAAACTTGTCTTAGGTGTTTCATACGATTATTATCATCATTAGAGAACACTGTTATTTCATCTATATATACCAAGAGCATTTTATTGATTAAACCTTTGAAAGCCATGTCCATTGCTCTTTGAAAGGTAGCACCAACATTTGAAAAACCAAAGGGCATCTTCCTCTAGGCAAAAGTCCCCCATTTTTTAATGAATTTTTTCTTGAATTAATCAAATTAATTCACTAGAATCTACTTATAACCAAAATATCCATCTAGGAGAGATAAATATTGAGAACCTAGAACAACTTGCAAAATCTACTCCATTGAGGTTAAAGGATAGTGATATTTGAGTGACACTCTATTAAGATGTCTAAAATCCACACAAAGTCTTATCTCACAATTCTTATTTATAACAATAAAAAATTTAGCTATCCATGTTGAATGCTTGATAGGAATGATTATTTCAAATTAAATGAGTTTGGTAAGTTCTAACCTCATGATTTATGCATCCTTGGGGTTGATGAGACTTTATTTTTGCCTAACTAGTTTAGCTCCAAGTTCCAATTCAATGGTATGATGTGATAGGCTAGGATCAAACCCTTTTAAGTCCTTATATTCCCAAGAAAATATGTCATGAGACTCTCTATACATGTTAGTGAATGTTTTCTTCTCTAATGTTGAACATAGCTTACCTAGTTTGAGGAATTTATCTTTGAATATCAATACCCTCTCATAATTATCCTTTTTTGTAGGCATAGTTAAATTTTCCTTCTTCCTTTGGTAACATTCATAAAATATACTCTCTAAGGTTACCAAGCCCTTAGGTATATTTTTTATCCTTAGTTTCACAATCTGATTATCAAACTTTTCTTAGTCTCTTGTGGTTTCTTGAGGAAAACTCAACGTCATATTGCAATAAGTGTGAAATGTGTTTATCACTATCAAACACTTGCCAAGACACCTCATTATCAGGCATGGAAGTTTTGATAATGATCTTGATGTGATATTTATTTCCTTATTCTGTAATGGTAGTAGGTGTATCAAATTGTTCTCCTATGGCATCTAGTCTATCAGCATGATTATTCTTCTCCCTTGGGACTAATTATATGTTTAATGCATTGAAGTCTTCAAGAAAATATCATATACTATGCTTATAAGAATTGAGTAAAGGGTTATTATAAACAACGACATTCATAAATTGATGAAAAATCAATTCAATATCTCCATATACCTATAAATCCTTTATTCCTTTTCTCCTTTCCCATTGGAGGCCACGAATAAAACCTTCATACTCAGCCACATTACAAGCACAACTAAAATGGAACCTATATGACACATAGGATTGTTGTTTATATGGGGAAACTAACATAACACCATATCCTTCACCAGTCTTACTTTCTAATCCATCAAAAAACATTTTCCACATCCCATCATTCTCACATTCGTCTTTGGCAAGTAGGGGTCTTGTCATTCCTTTCTCATGTAGGAAATACACTCCTAAATCAATTTCATCCATGGAAGCATAAGGGTCATACTAATAAGTTTCATTACCATACTCATCAATAGAAAATTCAAAAATGTCTTCAATATTGAAATAAGCACCATCATCTGCAATAGGCTCCTCTTTATCATTGATAACACAATTTAGATTGGTAGTTACTTCAACATAAGGTTCAATATGAAATTTAGAAAGTGGTTGAGTCCTGATTATTACCTTTAATCCATAACTTGTCCTGAAGGCTAAGAAGTACCAATCAACTGAGAGGTATCCTGTTATCTTAGTTTTAAAATCTATTGAAAGTCATATTACAAAATAAGCATGCAAGTCTACAATAATAATGTCTTGGAGAATAAGGAAACTAGGACAATCATGGAGAAAAACCTTCAAAAATTTGATCATTATTATTATTTTTTTAGGTGTAACATCTAAATAAATCACTCATTTACTATTTGGTTCATAATTTAGGCCCAATTTATTAGCTACAACCTTGGGCATCACTAATTTAGAGGCTTTAATATCAACTATGTAGGTATGAACTAGTTTATCACCCATAATAAGAGTGAGGTAGAAAGGTGGAGAATTTTTAAATTTAGTATATGGTTCCATAATATTATTAGGATCATTGGTAAGAGAAACATTTATATTACCATTACTTGATGATGGATGACTAACATGGATAGTTGACATCTGTTTTTATAAAAGCTCTTTTTAGCCAAGCATATGAAGGACATCCCAAAGAGAAATGGATGTCTTAGTATTATTCAATGAGTCTACAATGTTTAGAGAAGAAATACCTAATTTTTATTGAGTTATTAGAGGTAATGAAGTGTTTTTATCTTGATTAATTTAATTAATTTGACCAGACCTTTCAACATTCTAATTTTGAGGAGGTGTAGGAGTCTTAGGGACTACCATGCATGTAGTCATGCCTTACTACTTTAGAAGAGGGTTAGATTAACATTTAGGCACACCATTATAATCTCATAGAGAATTTATATTATTTATTGTATAATTTGTAATAGAAGTTGATTAGTTAATCATAAAAATATCTTCAACTAGAAAGTTGGTGAAGTTTTCTCTTTGTGGTTGCCAACCTTCACTAATTTGTATTAGGACTTAATATTTTACTGATAGTAGAGGATTAACTCATCATTGAAAAATTAGAGATTGGTTTTCATATTCATTGGCATCCATGAATTGTCCTTGTTTAAAATATTTTCCTTGGATTAGATTTCTATGCACTGATACCATCTCTCTTATGTTGGTGGTGGAAGTAGGATTGTATACATTAGTAAGCATGTTAAAGTTAGGTTTCCCTTGACCCATCCATCTACCATATTTTAATCCATATTGATTTTGATAGGAATAGGGGTTTTGAATAACACCTTATTTCATATTGTATTTCATAAATTTAGTACTTAATATTTGAATTTTTTCATCTTTATCCATGGCATCATCTACCTTCTTAGGAGCAGTCCTAGACTTAAAATTTGTATTAGGATCTTGGGCAATGTTTGGAGAAGAAGAAAGAATATTAGTTAGCATAGGCATAAATTCGTTACAAGGAAATTTTCCTTCTTGAGTGAGTCTATTATTAGCTCTAATGGTAAGGTAATATGCCTTAGGTAGAGTGAAACCACCCATATGTTGAAGCATGATGGGAATATTTTTACCAATGGCTCTCAAGTATGTAGGGAAGACAAAGCTAGAATGTGGTCTCATGGGAGGAGGAAATCTATGCCAAGTATTTTGGAAGCTCTCATTTAAGTCATTAATTATTTCCTTGGGATATCTTTTGATCACATTGAGTTGGTAAATGAGTGAAGTATGGTCATTCTCATCTTCAAACCTTGAAGTTAACAACACTCCAAATTCATCCCATGTTGTAATTTAGCCAGTAGGAAAATTCCTATACCAATAAAGTGATTTCAATCTAAGGGACATGGAAAGGAGTCTAATATTAATATTGACCTTAGTGACATTTTGAAAACTATAGAAATTGTAGATATCCCTGATGTGTTCACTAGGAGTAACATGGGCTTCACCATAGAATTTAGGAACACTCTTTGTAGCATTAAGAGAAATGTCATTATAGGCATAAGGATGAATTAGATATTTAGTATTAAAGGTAGTGAAGGCATGTTACCTATCCATATTTTATTCAAACTCTCCCTCACTCTATTGGTATTATTGGCTATCAAAGTCCTCTTTCTCTTTAAAGGGTATAATAGGTTGAGGGTGTTGAACTTCAATAAGAAGTTGAGGTTGAAGAAGTGAATTGAAGGGACTAAAAACTACAATACAAGATGACGTAGTAAGGACCATGAAGTATTATCATAAATATATGAAAAAATTGGTTTAAAACCATATTTTACCTTGAATGGAGTCACCAAATCTTAAGTAGTACACCAATATGTAGTTGATGTTGTCAAGACCAACATTCGCCTTGACAAGTTATCTTTAGGAGAATGGGCCCCACTAGTTGTGCCATAACTATTATCAAAAAATATTTCACCCTATAGGATGTTATGAAATACTACCCTAAGATTTTTGAAACATTTAAATAGTTATAGGTATGTGGGTTACCTATAAAAGAAGTATACCTCTAGGTTTAAGGGCTATCTCCTTCAATTTGCATTTAGAAATTAAGTGATTAACACCTATACTAATTGATTACTTGTAGGAAAAGGGATATAATTTTGCATGAAAATAAACTATTATAAGGTTGGGATACACAATAAGGATTTAAAAAATTGTATCATACTTATTTCACTAAGAAAAATTACATACAAACTACCTTCAAAGTCCTAAGATGTTCTAACATTAGTATTTAAATATAGAGGTGAAATGCATGAGATAACCCAAGTAAAGTAAAACAAAAGAAGATTTAAAAATATAAGTACACTTTCACATTTTAAGGGAGGACAAAAAAACTAGATACACTCTATATGACCTAATAGAATGAGAACTTCTCACACTAGATATGAAAGGACAAGAAGTATGGATAAAATCACTAAACCTCACCATTCATCACTTTGCACACTTAGACAAGATATTTGTGAACTCAAAACCAGATTTATTGTATTATTGAAAGGAAAACTAAAATATAAAACTAGTAGGGCTTCATCATACTAGGTGTGGTATTATAAAATAAAAGCCAAAATGGCTAGTACTTATAGAATGTGAGAGAAGAGAGAGAAGAATGAAGTCTAAGAGTCACAAGAAAACTTGTCAAGCTGAGACAAGGAGTTATGTTTGTAACATAATTGAGTATGGAATAGAAAATTCAAGGTCTCTATAGATAAATATATCCTTAAGCATTAAACTCATTTAGATCTGATATAGGACTATTCAATTGCCTACTTAAAAACTACCTTCGTTATTTAACCTTCTTTGAGTGCTCCAAAATAGGCTAGGTAAATATGGAATAATTTCACTATGATGGAGGGGTAAGAAATGGGATCCAACATTCATTCATAAATATTAATTTGGCTAAGTTTTCTCATTGCCTACAGTAATAATCACCCTTCTTTCACTCATCCTTCACACATACCATGAAGGTGTGCTTCTATTTATCAAACTATTCCATATAGAGGATGATGTAACACTTGTCAATAGTCCTCCTACCATTAGATTCATTAGTAAAACCTTAAAAGGCTACCTAATTTAGTTTATAACATTCTCACTTTGTGATCATCTCTCATTCACTATGCTAGTTTATACTAGATGAAGTGAAGGTGTTTGTCGAGGTATTTGTATGATTTCATAAGGCAAGAAATGGATATGAGGAATTCGGATAGGTCTCATTCTATCTCCCAAAGTGATCTACATCCTTTAAAAATCCTATGATCCTATAAAAAATTAAAAAAATATCAAGGAAATCCATTTCACACCCTATCCATACAAGTATGTTAGAATCCAAATTAATGGGAAATATCTATGGGGAGTCCATTTCAAGTACAAGATTATTTAAAATTCAAAATAGATAATTTATATGCTTCTCTTTCATCTTTCCAAGTGGGTCATTATCAAGGGGTTTAGAGGGTTTTGAGTGGTTTATCTTATTAAGGATACTTCATAAAACTATGACATCTAATAATGATTTTTTTTAAACTAAATTCTTGTTTAAGAACCTACTAAACATATCCTATTTCCTTATACATCCATTCTAGGTATCCATACCTATATGAGCTTCTAAGGATGACTCTTCAAGCTCTCCTTTACATTTGGCATACCCTATCATATTTATAAACCAAGAAAAGGTTTCCTTGTGACCTTATCTACAACTTAAAGGTTATCACACACCTTATGGCTACCTATAAAGGTGTTCAAATTCTCTACCATGCTTACTTAGTGTTATAAGTGGAATTGGACCTTCTTTGGGTAGTAGGCCTAATGAAGACCTGGCAGGTCTGATTGCACCTATGTGGATTTAGGACATCATGTGTGAAATCCAAAACCTATGAGACCTTATCCATGATTTTTCATGTTGAAACCAACTTCTTACAATTTTTGATAGTGGTATAACACTCTATACACCTTACTTTCCTCAATGACTTAATAAACCTACAAGATTTAGTACTCGAGGAGTGCCCTCCATATAAGACAAAATAGAGGAAACTTCCCCTATTTTACAAGGAAAGTTAAATATATTATGGGTTTATGAAATTTATTTGGATGATTTTTACAAACTTTAATAGTTTTCTCACAGCAATAATCCCTCCAAACATCCTAAAACTCAAGGTAGATGTTTCAAACTCACTAACTATCTACAAGGTTAGTGTGTTAATTGTAGATATACCTTAAATATGGATATTACCATATTTTACATGATTTTTATCATTTAATATGATGTTAATCACTATAAATAAGTTATAAATCATGTCAAAACTCATTTCTCTTTACCAACTCTTCAAGATAGACCTCTTACTTGATACACCTAGTTGGCAAGTCAATTGCGACTATGTTCTTACTCAAAAAAGAATTGATGTAGGTGTATATTGCCATATCATACCTTGAATTAAATTTATATTCTTCCCTTTAATTCATCAATCTCACTTTAAATCTCACTTAACCTCATTTCATGTTGAAAGATCTATGATAAGACATGATTGTCATATGTTGGCACACTATCACACTATAGTTGATTGTAGGTGAACATTTTAAGGCAAAGGTACACTTATAGAACGTCATTTGAACATTTGAGCCCTATATTACACATCATGGGATCCTTTTTAATTCTTGGAATCAAATCTAATGTTAGATTTTTGTGTTTTTAGGCCTAATCACTAAATTTCATCTTATGAGATTGTAGGTACTTAGAGTTAGGTTTTAGGTGGCTTCTTGGGAGAAATTGTATACATGTAGATGATAAAGTAGGTTAATACCTTACAATTCAACTCTTATTGATGTCCTTTGAGCCATTATTGTTCTTATTAGCATATTAGGATCAATTGTCATGGTGATATGACTTTATCATTTAGTCTTGGACTATGAGGTCGCTTGAAGTTCAACATACTATAGAAAATAATGAAAAAGTGCAGTGAAAGAATGTATGAATTAGGAGCTTCCTCTACATCACTTCTTAGAAATAGGCATTAAATTTCTTTGGTCATGACATCTCTCCTACATGAGGACTACGTGATGATCAAACTCATCTAGACTCCATGTTACCCTCCTCCATGATGGCACCACATATAGCCAAGACTCTATTTTAGAGCTTTTAAGGTAATAATTCCCTAGAACAAACTTCTTCACTTGTGAACACAACTTCTTAAGTATAACTACCATTGTATGTTTCCAATGTGTTTATTATGACATCTTTCAACTCTTAACATTTATGATAATCCAAAAACATGTCTAAAATCTTCACTCTACATGCTCAGACCTCTGTGGGAGCTTGCAGATGTACACATAATAGAAAATAAGGTAGTGAGGGTAGAATATGCATTATATGCATAGTTTATGGGCCTGTAATAAGCATTTAGACCTCTTATCAATATTCAATTTGATTCTTTTAAACCTTAAGGACTTCAAACAAGTTTTCATTATTATTCTTCTTTAGGGCACTTGTAGGTCTCTATCAATGGTATAGGATTGTGCTAGGGACTAAATTGGTTATCATACTCCATTACCTATCATCTTAAGGGATTGGATTGATTTATCATGTACCAATAAGGTGTCCAACCTCTTAATAATTTTCATCTATTCTCCATGAATGTTTTCAAAACTTTTCACACCTTATTCACCATTATTATAAGTGAATGTATAAAAAAATTCTGACTATGTTGTATGTATGATTGTAAATTTATTAATTTTATCCTTTAAAACTAATATTTCTGAGGAGAGAGATTTTTATGACATCTGAGAGGCATGTAACATCATATCTACTTTTGCTTGGAACCACTGTAGGAAGGGAAAACTTCTAGAGTTGATGAGCATGCCTATAACTTCACTAATATACTCAACCTATAACTTGAGAAGTTTAAGCTCATCAGAAGACCTTAAAAAATAAAAAATATGGAAACCATGAAATAATTTATTCCAAATAATTTATAATAAATATCAATAAGTGGTTTATTTGGACCAGCTCAAATGAAAAGAAAAATTGTAGGGTATTGGTATTAATATACAAAATGAGGTAATCAACTTCTAAAGGATGATTCATAAATCATAGGCAAACAATAATTGAACTCCTACCATGAATGTGAATCATAAAAAGTGTGATAACACCCCCAATACCATTTGACCTAAAGCTTCTTCTATTATTTGTAGCATGAAGAAACATGTTGACCATTTATGCATGCCAAGTGGATCATTGGAGAAGTGAAATGGTTTTTAGACCTATTTTAGACTTCAAAAGTAGATAAAACATGGAAATGGAGCCAGGGAATTTGAATATCCATTTCATGATCTTGTCACACATGCCACACTTCTCTATAGGTAGTATAATCACCAAAATATTCTCTTTTTTAACTGCTTTCTTAATTTCAATTAAGAACATACAATTATTTTAGTTAGTACTAACATGCTTAATAGGATATGACATATTAGACATTAAAATATAATTTTTAACATTTTTCTAATATAGGAAACCATATAATCTCCATTAATGACTCAAATATGACCCCTAAGTTACATGAAATAATTTAGGACTAGATTTGACTAGGACAAAGGTTAATATCACATTAAATAACATTAAATAGGACCATGACACACCCTATTACATCCTAATAGGCCCCTATATAATTTTTTTTCTATAAGGGGTTGACCTATTTTGATTTGTGGTCAAAATAGTGAACAAGAACCATTTGAGAATTAGGGAATAGACTTTGTTGCTCATGTAGATCCTCCATCCCAAGGTAAGGAATATCTTGTAGTATGTATAGAATATTTCACTATACAGTTTGAGGTATAAATTTTTTATTTTTCTAGAGAATAAGTGGTACCAAATTTCTTGTATTTCAAGATTATACAATGGGTTGATGGACCTTGAGAGATAGTCTTAGATTAGGGACCGTAATGTATGTCTAATATGATCAAACATTTCATATAAGTATACTAAGTCAACCATAGGAATATTCCCCTTACCATACATAGTAAAATGGTAAATTATAAGTTAACAATAAACACTTGGAAACATTCTAGCCAAAATAGTTTGTAGTAGTAGAAAGGATTGAGCAAACAAAGGACTAGAAGTAGTACAGACCTACAACACTACTTGTAAGACAATAAATATATTTTCACCTTATGATTTGGTGTATGGTAATAATACTTTAATCTCCATTGAGTTTGAATTAAAAACCTTAAAATATTAATGGAAGTAGGCATTGATTTAGATAATGCATAGAAACATAAGATCCTCCAGCTAAATGAGATTGATGAGGTGATGATTGAATATTTACAACAAATAAAAATGATGTAGCACTAGAGAAAAGTTTGGCATGATTCCCAAATCAAAGAGATAAAATTTCAATAAGGGGACCGGGCACTCTTTTTTGACTCCAAGTTTTAGTAATTTAAATGAAAATTGAGAACAAGGTGGATAGGCCTATAACAAATAAAAAAAAATTTGATAATGGATCAATACAACTACTATAAATAGGTCAATGCGAATAGACTCAAACCATATCCAAAGCCTTTTAATAAGGAGGAATTCGTTCAAAACATTAAAAATGAAATATTTTTCATGGAAGAACTTAGGTCTTCCATGATAATATATTCTACAAAAATAATATGGGTATCACTCAGTTTCCTTCTTCCAAAAATAAAAAAAATATAAACATAGATATACATACATATATAATTAAAATTAAAAAAATTAAAAAAATCAATAGTGAAAATCATTTTTAAGATGTTATTGATAATGCTAATCAGAAAACTAACTTACTAGATAATCATGCATTGAAAAAATAGACTTGACTTGAAAACGAGCAATGGATGGTCAAGGGAAAAGGAAAAAATAGATAAAACCAAAATGTAACTAAATATAATTAGTTTTTGACCAATTTATTTCAAGCAATAATCTCACTGTTGTGTCCATTTGTACACATTTCCTAAAGCTAGCTCATGTATTTGTTCTCTATTTAGAATTGCTGGTAGGAAAAGAATAGGAACTATGAGTATGATTAGGTTAGTTGACTATTAAATTTATCTACATTAGGTTAGTATAAGTTATTTTTATTCATACATGTTCACCATGAGGAAGTGGTTTAAGTAACTTTAGCCCAATGACATCTTGTAAACCATCAAAATAATAGTCATAACAATATGC
>JARHVA010004761.1:1015000-1220000 GCA_037957365.1 Torreya grandis | reverse complement strand
CCAATGGACTGAAAATTGAAAGGATAATAAGATTCTACTTGATCTTAATGTATTAAATAGATTATTTATCTTTCTTAGTGTAACCAAAGTCTAAGTTAGTGATTATGTCACTCTATTCTAACTCTTTGCATGTTTAGTTTCTTGATTTTATGTATATATAAATACTAAAACATTATATAGAAAATAAAGACCTTTTTGATAATTTTGTAAGGCAACCCATATGAATGATTTTATTTTTGTTGAGCTATAGACTAATTTGGCTTATTATTGCCTCACCCAATCTACTCTAGATTTAGCTACATACTTGCCTAGTAGCTATAGACTCACCTAGTTTGTAGCTACAAACTCACCCAATATCTATAGACTCACCTAGTCTATAGTTGTGGAATCATTCATACCATATTCCACCCTTCACTAAATCATTCTATTATGCTTATCATCTTGGTGTCCTTACTATCGACTTCCTCACCATCGATGATCCCTAAAGAATACTACTATAAACTCTACCAGAATCTCATAGACAAAGCTACATACTCTACCAGAATTGCTATGGACTCAATGAGAGTTATTATAGACTCTCCAATCTAAATTTTGAACCTATAATATTGAAGATCCATAATTTCCTCTTTTTATCAAAATACCTTAAGATCATTTTAGTTAATTGTTACTTATATTACTGTAAATAGAAATCTATAAAGAGATTCCCTATATTTTAATCATTGTATGTATATATATATATATAATCTTTTATATACAATCAATCCAATATATTTAAGAAGGTATTCTTAGTAGATTTTTAGTGGATTTTGTAATGGGTGGTTTTTCCTATTACAACCATAAATCACCTATTTAAAATATCCATTGGAATTAGGATATTTGTCTTGATAAAAAAAGATTAGTTACTGAGTTCTAGGGATCTATAATTGTAGCATTATATATAGGCATATCTAAATCTATTAAAGAGAGATTTAAATTATTGAATTGTTTAGTTGATCTTTAAAACATAATTTATTCATTTATTCCAATTTTACTAATTAATAAAGATATCTATAGTTTGCAAGCAATGATTTTGTTTACATTCTTATTACTAAGGTGAGCAAGGGCCTACTCTTTTTAGGAATTAATAACATGTTTTGTAAGGTATTTTGTGTTTTCAATGTGTTTATAGTTTTAGCAATTACAAGTATGAGATTAACTTTATTTTTTTAAGATTAAATTGAATTATGCAAAGTAGTGTGTTTTCCTTTTAATAGTGTTCTTATCTTTCAACAATGTGTTTATCTCTCAATAGTCTATTTATCTTTCAGTAGTGTGTTTAATTTTAGTAAATTAGATTACTTTCATTTCCAACATAGAGTGTTTCAATTATGCATATGTGTTTATTTATTACATATGTAAGTCTTTTCCATAATATATTAGATTAGATACTCATAAGATCAACACCCCTCAAACCATTTATGTAAAACCTACAAACATAAAACTTACTTTAGACAGCTTTGGATACCACCCATGGTTTTATTTACATCAACATAAAACTTGGTTAAATGCAGGGATATACGACACCCATCATGCACCTAGTATTTAATGTGGAACTTCTCAATCCTTGAATTCTACCACATCTTGAGCCAATAGTGACACAACATCCATGTGATCTGGATCCTTAACACTTACTCCCTATAGAGAAGAACCAAATAATCAAAGTTATAGACACACATATCTTCCATAGAACAAATCAAATTTTTTTGAGTAGCCAAGGTTAGACAATATGTTTATCAATCTAAGTGGTACACTTCTCATTAACATTAAGTGTAGTTCCCTCAACTATTCACTAATGCAATAGAGACCAATACTCTTTAATAAAGGGTGAATGATCTATGCAAAATAAATACAAAACCAAACATACTCCTCATTTTCTACTACATATATCTCATACCTCTCATGCAATAATTTGCACTCCTTTGCTCAAATTTTCTTGATAAACTTATGTACAAGTCTATTGATTACTCCCAAAATTTCATGTATTGATCTCCTTAGATCATAGCCTATGTATATCAATATGAATTTCATAACTAGTAGTCCTACTTTCCTTAATATCACTTATTCCTAGACTAATTTTATCCTTTGGGCCCCATTTTATCATAACTGCTTGTCAGGAAGCCTTGACCAAGTGTTAATTCAAATCACCCAAATAGTCATTCCCACAAAAATATATTAGTATTAGAAGTGGTTGGAAATATTCTAGACATTAATTGTTTTGTCCATTACTAAGTACCACATTTGATAGGACTGACATGCCACCAATATCCTCATTGGTAACTACATAACACTTATACTTTCTCTTATATTATTCATGTTAAATATGTAACATACACATATAATCATATACAATATAATCCTTAGGAGTATTTTAGATGCAATACACATTTGTAACACATATAGGTTTCTCTACACATGTACTCCGTATACATGCACTATAACACACTATACTTCACTTCACTATTCTTTTATTTATGAATATAATTTGAACTTATTACAATTAAGACTTATAATCAATAGAATGTGTGTTTTTTTTTCTATCTGAATATATCTCCATGCATTAACTCTACACAATTAATCTTTTTTGTCCTCCACACACTTGATCATAGGCCCTAGAGTGTGGATTAGATTCCTTTTAATGCCTAAAAGTGTATCACAAGTGTTTTAGAGTGTTTAAAAAATACTTATCATTATGGATTCAAATAATCGATTATATGAGTTATAGGTTGTGATATTATTTATATCTTTGGTGGAATAAAAGCAAAGAAAATAAACTATTTTACAAAAATTATAATGTAATTGTTTGGTTGTTGGGAACAACCATGGCCTAATAGCTTGCTTGTGAAAATGAGAGTAATATAAAATAATTGAAGTGAATTATGACCAAAGACTAATTCTAAAGTATAAATTATATATATATATATATATATATATATATATATATATATATTTACAATGACTTCTAAACTAAAGTGAATTTATCAAAAAATGAGCAAAAAGAAGGGTAAGGCAAAGAAAAAAGATATTATTGATCTTCAATCTAAATATTATGAAAAAGTTTAAATTTCATTCAAAGATGAACTTAAACCAATATATGACATGAAATAACTTAATCTCAAATACTTCACACATCAATCAAACATCTAAGTATAGTAGTTAAAAATGAAAATAATGACTAGATTTGCTTTAAGGATTTACTCCTATAAACAAATTACTTAGTCACATCTACAAGAAGAGCAAAAAAAAAAATCAACCAAATATATTTCAATCAATATAGAATTAGCACAAATTGACTACTCTACATTTAAAGGTACACATCAAGAATCCATAAAAACCATTCAGATCTAAAGATTAGAGTAGTTGGTTGAGAAAGAAGCCATAATAGTAATCATGTAGACAAAATGAGAAAATCCTTTTAGAATTATATGCATATATTAATTAATCCAAATTTTTACAAAGTTTTCTTTCTCTAAAAACTCCCTAATTTTATAAATGGCAATACCTTATTATATATAAAACTAAGGAGGTATGTTAGTCAATCATGTCAAATGATAGTTGTACAAGTGCTAGGGATAACTATCCTTCTACAACCTTCTAGAACTATAACATTTCCTGAATAAACTAACTAATAATCAATGCACTTTACAAAATTGCACATGATTTTACAAAATAATATTTTATTTTCAAAATGTTATAAATGTTTCTATACCAAAAGAATATTCCAAGTCAACAAATTTGACTTTGGGACTCCTTTATTGTATTAGTGAATTGTCTCTATTGTAAGATCTTCATTTTGTAGTGTTGATCATCAATCAACATCAGGTTAACAATGGGATCCATGAAGAAATCCTGTTATTGATCTATAAATTTATTGAGATATTTTTTTGCCCTGCTTAAGGCCTCCTTGATTCTCCTAGCCTCTCCAATCTTCTCTTCAGCTAATAAAATCATACCTAGGATCCTTTTATTTATACCCTAGTCTTACCTTGGCTTTAGTTATTTACATCCTACATAAATTGAGTATCTCTAAGTTTAAATCCTAATCAGTGATTATAACAAGGGGGATGAGTGAAGTAGGTTCTTTGATTAAGCTTCCAAATACATGTAATATCCTATCTTCTAGTTTCTTGAGATCATTTGAAAGATCTCCCATTTCATAGGAGCTTTTGCTTAAAAGACTAATCTTGTCTACTAATATTTCCATGACCATATTCATATGAGATAAGATAAATATTTTAAAACCATAAATTTGATCCTCTAATAACACATTGATCAGATCTTTCACCTTGTGGCTTGAAGCCTACAATTGGCCAACTTAGCTTACAACCAAAGTACCATGTTTGTCTACTACATCTTATTTGGATCTTATGGCCTTCAAGAGGTTGAATAAGTCATTAATGGTGGTCTCTAATTGGGTGACCATCTCTCCTATAACTGACAAGATAGATTATTCTTCAAAATTCTTGTTCTTCTATTTTAGGCCCTTGATAGTAGCCCATAACTATTATGATTGTGCCTAGGTTAATTCAAGAACATCCTCCTCAAATATTGGATTTTTTCATAGTATTTTCATTTCCTTATAAATTAAACTAGTCAATGGCTCCACTTTTTGATATTTCATCTCTTCAACTTTTACCATGACCCTTTTTTCTATCACTCTCTACAAGCTATAAGTTGTTAGATTAAATTTGAATCCAACTATAGATTGAGTCATGTGTGTGATAGGGATATAAACTTGTGATGGATATGTTGAATCACTAGGTGTGGCTAATTTCCTTTCTTCATCCTCTTTCAAAGAAACTATCCATGGCTTAAGTTCTTGATGCACATGAATGTTAGTGGCCTTCATCATAGCCAAAGGATGATGCATAGTAGGAACTTTCTGACATATACGTTCATAAAATAACCTTTCTAGAATGGTTAGACCATTCAACAAGTTTTCTTCACTAAATATATTTATTTACTTAGAGAAGTAGTGAGATTGACTTTGGGTCTTTTTGCTTTAGGAACAATGGCCTCCTCTTAGAGGTGTCAATAGGAACTAAGTTTAATACTTTATTTTTTCCCTTCTTTTCCTCAACCTTTATCTCTTCATCTTTTGACCCTGTATCATATGATTTGGATATCATCTTTAACACATCCTCAATAGACTCATTATGATATATCGCTACCATGTGAACTTATTATTGAAGTGTCTCTTATCTTGCTACTTTGGGAAGTCATGATCTAATGAGATAAACGTTATTTCATCTAGCCCTTTCTCCTCAGGCCTATTCTCTACTTGAGTCTTTGATCATATAATAACATATGGGGGTTTATAGGGTTCACCATTGATCAAATGATATTGTTTGGGTCCCAATTGCCATTTTCATCAAACTTTTGATTTTTTTTCTAGTCTTAATTCAAGCCTTAGGTTGTGTTCCTTCATTATTCTAGTGAATTCAATGTAAATGAATACTTGGTGTATAAAGGCTCAAATCTCCCATGCTCATGATCATATGTCACATTCATGATCCATTTTATTTTCAAATACTCAACTTTTGCATAAGTGTCCCACTATCTAAGTTTATCAATCTATAGATTGAAAGATAATATATGTTTTGATGTTGCCTCAATAGTATCCCACTATCTAAATATACTCTTTCCAATTATCATTGAGAAGATATGAATGAGTCCCTCTCTTTTGGTCTTACATGGACCATCAATGCCATATAACAACTAGTATGCCACTTTTTAATTAGGTAGCTTATCAAGGATATGGACATGTAGCTTAAGAGGATAATTTTGAGTCCCTTCAATCTTGATGACTAAACAATCTATATATAAGCATATATCCAACATAAATTCTATTTATTTATTGATTAAAAGGCTAACTCTCATCATTAGGATGCCATTTATAGCTTTAATCAAGGTAGGATAGACATAATCATAGATAAATTGAATGTCATCCCTATATTTATAGATATGCAACTTAGAGTAATATTGGGAAATTGTTTATGTTCCATTTGGGTACCATTTAATTTGATTTGGATTCTTTGTTATTACACATATGGAATCTAGGAGGTAATAATCATCAGAAACTCATTCTTATTTTTATGTCTAATTTCATATACTTTTCTGCTCAAAGAGATTCTAATGATCTCACTTAGTGGGGGCACTATCATTTTTTCAATAATGAAGTAAACTATGGGCACCCATACTAGATTTACATAAGTTATGGTTTCATCCCCACACAACCTATTTAACATTGTCATTATCATCCTAATTCTAGGCCTAAATTAGATGATAGGAGTGTTCTTATTAAGGTCTAATAAGACTTGATTTCCAAAATCTAACCATACGGTAAGGGTGTCTATCAAATTGTGTTATTTATCCCAATAATTGATAGAGGATATGTCAATTTGGGGTTTTGGAAACTTATAATAGGACTCAAATGAAATAGCATAAATGTAAGTTACCTTCCTAATTATGCTCATTTATTAACATGCCTTTATATATCTAGGCATCTTTAAAAATGGTAGCAAGAATGTCAATGTGGTGGAGTACCTTAGACTTTTTAGCTACATAATGTAGACCAATCATCTAGATTGTAACAATGTTGTCATACAACATCTTTGTCAAGAGATTTCTTTCCTCATCCCAAGTGATAGTTGGATGGTTTTCAATCCTCTAATATAATTTTGACCAATTATTATTTCCTATGTTCAAGGTATCCAAAATAAACTTGGTGTCCTTGAAAATATGTTTGTTAGTATATGTTGTTAAATATAACTCCACATCTTCTTTCGAAACATGCTTTTGGGTCACCATCGATTGAATTATGAGATTATAGACAATAATATAGCTCTTATAGGTTTAATTATAGTGAATTCCAAGTAAAATTAGGGAAATCCATACACTTAGGGATTTTTTGGAGGTTTATATAGAGTTTTAATGGTAGTAATGAAGTTCAAACTTATGAGCTTTGTGCCTTATATTTTTATTGGATCATGTATTTAAACCTTTCATGTTTGTGGGTCCACAAAATATTTCAATCTAACTTATCTCGCTTATGTGGCATTACCATGTTAAATTGTTCATTAATTTATAAAATTTGAACATTTGTTATTTTGGGACACATGTCACTATATCATGTAATCTTGAGGTTTGATTAAATTCTCACCATTGATCTTCTATGGGGCCCACTAGCCCTAGGTTCATCATGGGCCATTGATTTCTTATTTGGGTTCTTGAGAGTGTGCCATGTGGTAGCTCCATGGGATCTCTATGCTCATGGTAAACATGCTCCATCATTTAATTCCTTTGTGCCATATGTTCACTTTTCATTCCTTCAGAGCCTTTGAATTTTCAACTCCATTCCTCAATATAGATATCAATCCAAGAGGTAGAGCACCATTGGTTTATCTTTATTTAATTTATTATGGTTTTAACATGTGTCAAAACTACATTTGATCTGGGCCCTTTTGAAAAGTCTACCCTCATATTACACTATTGGATATCATTTGCATGGATCAATAAAATCCATTGATCTTAATCCATTTGACTATGTTTGGATTAATGCATCTCATTTATTTTAGGCTAGGTAACAAATATTGTGCCACTGGGCATTATCAAATTCCTCCATAAAACCTTGACCTATTAACTTTTCCCTCATTGTAAGATCTTCAAGTTGCCTCTGATATGGTAACACTTGTAACTCTCATAATTGATATGAGTTACTTAACATTTTGAATTAGGTAGGTACCCACATACCATTGATCTTTTACTTGATCTCTGGTATTTTAGCATGTGTCATCCTCATGTTGATTCATTTCTAGGGATAACAAAAATAGACCAAGTTATGGTTTGGGGAATATAAATAAATTTAGGATTAATGTTTTAGACTTAGGTCTTAGTTGTATTTATAACTATAATTAGGACTTAGGATAAAGTTTTAAACTAAGTTTAAAAACATAATAAAGTTCCCATTGTGTTTATCTAGTTCTCAAGAATGATAACATAAACTAGGGGGTTCTCAAGATATAAAGGACTTAACATAAAATTTTGGTCATGTTAATAAACACAATTAAAACCTTAGGATAAAATATAGATTAAGTTTAAAATAGTATAAATCATTCCCACATAATTTGATCCCTCATAAATTTGAATTTAATTCAAAATAACTTAGGCTAAACTCATTAGATTAAGGATTTTTATTGGATATTCAAACATGAATTCAATTAGTCCAATAATAAAAATGGTTCAAATTAACATTAATGCATAAAAACCTAAGCATTATCCACACAATGACATTTCATTAAACCTACAACATAGAAATGAAGATAAAACATTAGTAATATAGATAAACTTAAATGAAATTAAATGTTGACATGCCAAATGTAAAAATGATGAGAACCATGATATCTAAATAATGTACTCTTGATCAATTTGAATGTCAATTTATAGCTCAAATTTTTAGAACTTGAACAAGGGTCCTCATTTTTCAAAAATGGGCATATGTTGACCTTAACAAATGGTGACTTCTTGGGGAATATTACAAAATGTTAGAATTTAGATACTTTGGTTTGAAATAATAACCAAACGACTCATTCCATATGATCAAGTACCATCATTGAGATTAATTCATGATTAAACAAGCCACAAACATCAAAACTTAGTCATGTTGTGTGTGTGCTTTGATTCACTCACTGATTGCCATGGGGTTTAGAGAACAAATTATATATTTCATGAATTTAATCATTAACATTGACTTTATTATATTTAGATATTTGTTAAGGATCATGATTTTATAATAGATAAGGTTTTGTCATTTGTCTGCTACCATCTAGGCATTCATATCCTTGGTGGAGGTTACTAGAATCACCTTTGCTTACAACGATTTTGAATTTTCAATAAATTTCCCATTTTTTGCATTTTTTTAAAAATATTTTTAGATTTTATCAAATTTTGGGAACTAGAATTAGCCAGGTTTTAGGTTTGGTCAAGTGTTTTATTTTAAGACAATCATCCTTGGTTATAAACTTCATCCTAGGCAATAATATTCTTTAAGTTTTAACATGACTTTGTCCCAATAGTTCAACCTTTCATTCAATATGTTTAATCTTTTTTACAACCAAATTTAGATTAGAACAACATTTAATAATTTTAGGAACATTTAACCTATGTGTCAATCCTCAAAAATTTCTCAAAACTATAACACCAAGCTCTAATTTCTAGAATCCATAATCAAATAATGTCTTAGCTTCATACCTACATTCTTGATTGGTGGAGTTATTTTTTAGAAACTTAGATGCATTAGAGCTTGGAAATTGTCTTAAGAAGTAATTATTGAAAGTAGGAAACATGACTTAGAAAAAGAAACACACAAAAAACAAAATAGATATCAAACAAACAAATATATACAAGCACTATTTACAGACAAGGAACATGAAATAATAGGAAAGAAACTTCTCTAGGCCTACCTTTTGTCACTTAAACTTATACCCAATGAGGAGATGGTATAAGCTTTTCCTCATTAAAGTGAAATAATGGAACCACCTCAGGGCTGTGGGTATCCCTATTAGGAGGTGGATCTCTAGATTAGGGGCTAGTTTCCCTTGATGTATCAATGAGCTCAAATCTTACTACTAAACTTGGGGATGATAAGGGATAATAATAACATAAAAATTAAACCTAATATATGAAGGTGATACACAAAAATATTTTATTTACTCATACCTTATCATGCAATTTGAAACAAACACAATTTACATATACACTTCACTCAATATCGACTCTCTCTCTCACATTACTATTTCAATATGGGGTCTAAGAGATAGCATAGGTTAGGAAGACTTAAGAAATAGGCATTCCAAGACGTTATATTGAATTAGTTTTTCACTATATATGCAACATCACTGGACTCTTTTTGTTGACCTAGAAGAAAGAGATCATAAGACACTAGGTATTAATAGGAGTGACATGTGAAGGTCGATCAAAACCACACTTGCACAAGACTAAAAAATATCATTTAAACTTAGTGAAATCCTTGAATGAGGCAAAATTACTTGTCTTTATTGGTTCAAGGCAAAAATTGTGTAGGGATTCACCATACCCAGTAGAGAGATTCCTATACAATGCCAAAATGGCTTCATTTATAGAATTTTTGAGAATAGAAAAGAGGGAAGCTCAAAGGTTGAATAAAACCATTCTCAAGCCTAAGAATAGAAATAGTTAAGATGCACATATGGTTGAATGAGAAGTAGACAATGAATTAATCTTGATATAGATGTCCATCTAAAATCATGGCAGACTCTTTTGAAATGGTGCAATGACTCTTCTACCATCCTTCATGAAACTCCTTCCATCAAAGACCATCCATGATAATTTAAAACTATCAACAAGGGAGCTAACACATAGCACTACTCGAGGGAAATGGAATTCATTTTGAAAATTATAAAATTCTTTCCCTAATTACTAGCCATTTTCTAGACACTTGTGTTTATGATTTCATGGAAGCCCTTTGATTTGGTTAGCTACCAATAATAAATTGAACCATCAACTTTCCTATTATTTGCTTTCTTTATCAACACCTGATGCTCAATATTTTGACATTTATCATCTCCACATTTTCCCTTAGATTCCTGCTAAGATTTTTAATTCCAACAACTAAGCCATGACCCTAAAGTTGATATCCATGGACCTATCACAAATTCCTTTGGGATATTTTCCTTAGACAATTTTCTATTTACCTAAAACTTTTCTTCATTGAACACTTTACCATGGACTTAATGTTTTTGGCCAAATTTATTCTATTTATTTTGTTTCCCATTATCTCAGAAAAAATTTCCAAAATAATTAGACTCAGTCCTTTTTTAATGCAGACAATTTTATAGACTTTTGTTAAGTGCCCTTTTCAAAGGGAAAGCGCCCTTAGGATTTTGAGAAATAGAACTTCAAAATTATTGCAAATGTCTTTCAAAAAAATTGTAAATGGTCCCTTTTCCCTTTTGTTGAGAAAAGTGCCCTTTAGGTTTCTAAAAATAGACCTTCAAAGTTCTTTCAAATGAACCTTCCAAAAGGAAAATTATCCCTTGGGGTATTTTGTAAAATTCCCTTCCAATAATAAAATACCCTTTGTGTTTTTTCAAGTACCTTTTAGCTTGAAATGGGCCCTTTCTCTAAGAAAAATACCTTCAAATTTTTGAAATCACCCCTTCAGAAGGATTATAGGATTCCCTTTCGAAAAATTAAAGTGCCCTTTGGAAAAATTAAAGTGGAAAATCTTCTCAAAATACTTTTGACCCTTAGCCCAAAAAAAGATACCCTTCAAGAAAATTGCTTCAAATAACATGCCCCAAAAAATTCCCAACACTTAAATAAAAAACCTAAAAATGAAACCACTGAAAGAATGAACACTTTTACTTTTTCCATGGGTCTTGTGTAGAGCACCTCCTCCTAAGGAATTCTAAAAACTAGATCTAGCCAAAAGTTATAGACTTAGATGGCTGAGCTTTCATATAAGTGTTTCCAATTTTGACTTGAAGGGTCAAAATTTGGTCAACAAATTAGTGACTCATAGGGGGAGTATGCCTGATATATGGACCATAAAAGTATCCTAATTAGTTCATTGGGAATGGAGTCATATAAGGACTAAAATAAACAAGAAACCATGACCATGACTCAAAACCTTGATCAACAAGACAACTAGTTACTACATCAACCACACAAAGGGAAAGGACACACATAATAAACAAGCAAACTCACAAGACACACACATGTACATAAGAACTTAAGGTAAAAACAAGACACAAATGAAATAAAACTAATTTTTACATCTAACATGATATGTTTCTCCTCCTCCTAGATTAATCAGGAAGCTTCTTAGGTCTTTTTCATGGAAGGAAACCTCGTGGTGGTAACTAGCTAGCTTGTTAGAGTGATAACTTGGTGACTCACCTTTCTTGTTTACCACATTTATTATCATTTATTCCAATGTATCATAGTAAATCATGTCCTCAAAATTCATGTATACATTATGATATTTGAGACATGTCTCATGCTAGTTCCTCATTCTAGTGTAGTCCATTTATAGATCAATGTCTGTTATCTCATCATCATAGGGTTCATTTGGCTCATGGCCCTCTTGGTATGCATCATGGAACAACTTATTATTTTCTATCCTTCTTAGAATCTGGTCAAATTTATCTCTTTCTTCATCTTATCTCTCTTAAGCAAGGGTGTCTAGTGTAATATTTGAACTGATGCAAAAAAATTCTAACTCATTCCAAAAATCATCATTTTCTTACCCAAAACACCTTACTTAATGATTCTATCAAACCAATGTGATCCATCTCCTTCTTATTAACAAACAAGAGTCTTTAGATACTCAACATTATTATATTTAACCTCATTGAACTTAGGTCCCATGACTTGGTCATTATCATCATCAAAGAAATAAGAAGGTTCATCAAACAAAGGGAAAGAGAGCTCACCATGCTTACATTCTCCATTCTATGTTGACAAGTGAAGTTTGTCAATCTCATATTCATAATTTTGGAACATTTGAATTTATGTATGGCCTATATCTTCTCCTTAAATCATGCCACCTTCAAGAGTCACTTCTTCAAACTTATTCTCATGAAGACCTCCTAGAACAATCACCTCTTAAAATATGATTTGACTACATTTTTCATCTTTGATAATGCCTTCCACCTCATGTTCATGATGATGATTACCATGATTATTTTCATAGGGAGTACCTATAACTATTTCATCTTCACAATCACTCATAATAGCCTTTTGATCAACCAAAAAATGCATTTTCTCTAGCTCACTTGCTTCCCTCAAAATAGGTTCCTCTTTAGAAGGGAATGAAGTGAAGGGTAAATGGATAGGTTCATGAGTTTGAAATGTAGGAGTTGGAGTATGGAAGGTAATGGAACTTGAATGAAGTGAAAATGGAGTGTGGTATTAGGGAGAGGACTTAGGAATTGACTTTGAAAAAGGGCAAGCACTAGTGATTCAAAATCAGATTAGGAATGAGAAGTGGGGTGTTCTTTGAGAAGATCATGAGGAACAAGAAGTAAATATTAGACTAAAATCAATTTATTCTCTTCCTTACACATTACCAACACTTCATCCACATTATATGTAGCTTGATAACTCTCTTTAAGGGGTGCAGATTAGGTGTGTTTAGACATGGGATATTCTATTGGGTCTAAACCTCCCATTACACCTTGACTAAGCAACCTCATTCTTTACTCTAATTCTTCAATCTATTTGGATAGATTCTCTTGGAAGAGTCTTTCTCAGAGATCATATGCATCATCATGATGAGGAAGAGTATGAGAGGTTTGACATGGAAAATAAGAGGTTTATTTAGGAAGGGTGGGAGGGACTTAAGGAGGACTAACTTCATTTTCCACTTCACACTCTTGAACAATGCTCTTCTCTTCTTTCTTACCCCATGATTCCCCTATTTCATTCCAAATCATGATCTTAGGATTGGAACTCTCTTCTGGAGCATAGGTATCAACTTCATCTTTCTCAAGGTCTGAAGCTAGTTCATGATAGACATTTCTCCAACTTGGAATGTTGACATCATGTTGACTGACTTGAGGAGGTTGAGGGATACTAAGAAGAGTTTTCACATGCATAGGGAAAGTTGCTTGTGGATAGATGTGTTATTTTCCAAAGGAAATAGGATGACTTATTTCAAATGAGGACTCACAATCTAAGGAATTGAAATAGTTAGTTTCCATAGAAGGCCGATCCAATATCTTTTGGTATTGGATTACTAAGTTTAAAGGATTAATAGTAGGTGTAGTTTATTTTGACATAGGAAAATATGCATTATATGGGCTACAAGGTTCTCTCATTTTATTTTGGTAAGCAAGTGCTATTTGATAAAAAGGTTTTGGTGTATAGGGGGAGGATTTTTTTTTTGTATAGGATAAGGTTGTCTTGGGATGGAATAAGGTGTACAAGGTTGACTACCTTAAGTGGATTGACTTCTCCATCTTACTAATTTCTCCTTCATGGATTGCATGGCTTGATATTGCCTAAAAAAGTACTCCTCCTTGTAAATAAGCTCTTACTGATACCTATTTTCCTCATTCAACCTATCTACCTCTAACATTTACTTCTCAAGCTCCAAAATTATATCCCTATAACTCTTGGATGAAATAAGATAAGGATAATTAGGAGATATGCTTGAGGGGATTCCATGAACAACATGATCTTCATCAAAACTATATGAAGGAACACAAGGTCTATATTGCTCGATAATGGGATTATACATACCAAATAATATTTCTTGATGCTCTAGGGCTACTTAACTAGTTAATTTAACTTGGAGTCACCATTGGTGTTGATTGAAATGCCTCTAAAAGGCTGATTGATTGAAGAACACACTAATAATTCTATAAATCCTTAGACAAATTATCCCACCTGGTGTGCCAAAAACTATTTTCACTTGAACTTTCACCCAATGAGGAGATGTGATAAGTTTTTCCTCATTCAATTGAAATAATGGAACCACCTTAGGGCTGTGGGTGTCCCTATTTGGAGGTAGATCTCTAGATTAGGGGATAGCTCCCCTTAATGTATCAATGAGCTCAAATCCTACTACTAAACTTAGGGATGAAAATGGATACAAATAACATGAAAAGTAAGCCTAATCTATGAAGATAATACACCAAAATATTTTCTCTGCTCATACCTTATCATGCACTTTGAAACAAGGATAATTTACATATACACTTCACTCAATACCAACTCTCTCTCTCTCTCATGTCAGCGTTTTGACATGGGGTTTAGGAGATAGCATATGTTAGGAAGACTTAGGCAATAGGTGTTCCAAGACACTCTATTGAATTATCTATTCATTATATCTACAACCTCACTTGACACTCCTTGTTGACCTGAAAGAAAGATATCTTTAAACATTACATATTAATAAGAGTGATATGTGAAGGTTGATTGAAATCACACTTGCAGAAGACTAACAACTATCATTTACACTTAGTGAAATCCTTAAATGAGGTAAAAGTACTTATCTTTTTTTTTTCAAGGCACAAATTTTGTAGGGATTCACCATAATAGAGATATTACTATACAATGACAAAATGGCTTCACTTATATATTTTTTTAGAATAAAAAAGAGGGAAACTCAAAGGTCATAAAAAAACATGCTTGGGCCTGAGAATAGAAATAGTTACATTACATGTATGGTTGAGTGGGAAGTAGACAGTGAATGTATCCTAAGATATATGTCCATGTAAAATCATGGTAGACTCTTTCAAAATGGTACAATGACTCTTTTGCCATTCTTCATGAAATTGCCTCCATCAAAGACAATTCATGAGCATTTAAAATTGTTAATAGGGGAGTTGATACATAATACTTCTTGAGGGAAATAGAATTAATTTTGAAAGTTAGAAAATGATTTCCCTAACTTCTATCCATCCTCTGGACACTTGTGTTTATGATATTATAGAATCCCTTTGATTTGGTCAGCTTTTAGCAATGACTCACACCATCAATCTACCTAATTTTTGCTTTCTTTATTTGCACTAGATGCTCAAGATGATGTTATTTATCACCTCCATGTTTTCCCTTAGGTTCCTACCAATATTTATAATTCTAATGGCTATCCCATGACCTTGAAGTTGATGTCTGGACACCCATCATGAATTTATTTAATATATTTTCCTTAGACACTTTTCTATTTCCTTCAGACTTTTGTTTCCCTTAGACTTTTCTTCACTAGACACTTTCCCACAAACTTAATGTTTTCAACCAATTTTCTTTTTATTTTTTTTGTTTCCCCTTGTATTAGATAAAATGTCCAAAATAATTAGACTTATCCCTTTTTCAATGTGGAAATTGTTTTGGACTTTTACTTAGTGCCCTTTTTGAAGGGAACGTGCCCTTCAACTTTTGAGAAATAGACCATCAAAGTTCTTTCAAATATCTTTTAGAAAAAAACGTAAATGGTCCATTTGCCCTTTTGTCAAGAAAAGTGCCCTTTATATTTATATAAATAGACCTTTATATTTATTGCAAATGAACCTTTTAAAATTAAAATTATCCCTTTGGGTTTTTGTAAAATGCCCTTTTGAAAGGAAAATAGCCTTTAGGTTTTTGTAAAGTACCTTTTGGATTTGAAATGGGCCCTTTCTTTGATTAAAATACCTTCAAAATTTTTAAAACACCCCTTTGAAAGGATTTTAGGATGCCCTTCATATAAATTGAAGTGCCCTTCAGAAAAATTGAAGTGGACAATCTTCAAGAAAGAATTTTAACCCTTAGCTCAAAAAAAGATAACCTTCAACAAAATTTCTTGAAACAAAATGCTTGAAACAATTCCTGACACTTAAACAAAAAATGTGAAAATAAAACCTCTAAAAGAATGAATAATTGTACTTTTTCCATAGGTTTTTTATGGAGCAACTCCTCTAAAGGAATTCTACATACTGGACCTAGCCAAAAGGTATAGACTTAGATGGCTGAGCTTTCATCTAGGGGTGCCAAATTTGGACTTGAAAGGCCAAAATTTTGTCATCACTACCTACACTAACTCTAACTACTCTTACAAATTACTTCATGTATACTTGAGGTGGGGTAGTAGAGACGTAGTGTTTGAGATATTTCCCATTTGTTGGCAAAGTAAAATCTACTCCTTTCAAGTCCTTGAGATTAAAGGTGTTGTTTCCTAATGTTTCAATAATTTGATAGGGACAAATCCACTTGGGGGTGAATTTCCCATGTTTTCCTTTTGGTTCATATGGCTTATCCCATAGGAGAACTAGGTCTCCCTACCTAAACACCTTAATATTTAAGTGCTTGTCAAACCATCCCTTGACTACAGTGTGATGTCTACAGGAATTGGTAAAAGCTTCTTCCCTCCCATCCTCTATTTGATTGATGTCAAGTAACCTTACATCTATAAATACCTGATCTTCTTCGATGTACTCTTGCATGAATTTTTAGGTTGGCAACTTGAGAGTAATGGGAAATATAAGTTTGTGACCATATACCACTAGAAATAGTGATGCTTTTAAATCTTGATTTAATCTAGTTATGTCTGCCCATATAGCATACTTGATAAATTTATGCCATGTTCTTGGTTTTTCTATTGTAAAATTTTTAATGTCTTTCATCAAGTTCTTATTTATTTATCTAGAGACTCTATTAATGACCTTGGTGGTGATGTTTTTATAATAAGAACATTTTCTCATCTCAATGGATATAAAGGTAGATTCATTATCATAAACTAAAGATACTAGTGTCCTTAATCTAGTGCATATGTTCTCTTCTAAGAACTTGATCACATCTTTAGTTCTACATTATTTAGTTCCCACTACCTCTATCCATACTAAACAATAATCAATAGAAATAATCACATATTTATGTCCCTATAAATAATTGGGGTTGATGACCCCTAAAAAATATAATCCCCATTGAGTATAAAGTTTATCGATCATAACTAGCTTTAATGGCATGGTTTCCTTTAGTTCTTTAGTGTTGAATACTTGGCACTGATGACACTCTCTAGCATGTTTATGAGCATCTTTGAAGATTATGGGCCAATAATAACTAGCTCTAAAGATCTTATGATTTGTTGTCCTTATGGGTGTCCAATTCTAAGCTTTTCATGGAAATTACTTAGGATTTTAGATGCTTCTTATTTAGAAACACACCTTAAGTATATACCTTCATAATTATTTCTAAATAGTACTCCATCCTTGATAAAAAATTGTGATACTTTGAGCCTTAAATCTCTCCTTTTCTCTCTACTCATACCTTTAGTACAAGATCCATTGATTATAAGATGAATAATAACATCATACCAATCATTTGGTTAAAAAAATTAATGATAAACTTGCATGACATTCACTTTAGGATTAGTATTGGTGATTAATTGAATCAATCCTTGACATCCTACCAATTTGGCAGTTTCCATCTCAAGATCATACTTTTGGAGAACAAACATCCACTTACCTCTTCTCTCTCCCAACTCACTTTCACAGAGCATAAGCTTAGCAGTAGGGTTAGGAAATATTTCATGCACTTTATTCATAAGAATATAGTGTCTAAACTTCTTAATAGCCTTAACTAGAGTTCATGTTTATTTATCAATAAGAGAATATTTTAACTTAGAATTTTTAACATTAGTGCTTAGAAATGCAATAGGTTGATCACACATATCTATTTTTTGAGTTAAAACAATAACTATTATATGATCAAAAGCAAAAGAATAGAGATAAAAATCTTTTTGTAAAATTAGGACTTATTAAAACTGGTGTCTATTGTATTGCTTCTTTGATGTCATTGAAATCTTTCCTTGTTTAGTCATTCTATATGATCTTGGCCTCTTTCTTCAGCATGTCATTTAGTGGCTTTACAATTTCTGCAAAACTAGAAATGAATTTTTTTCACAAAATTGATTTTCCTAAAGAAAGACTTCAATTCTTTTCCACTATTAGGGGGTTATATCTTGGATATGGATTCTACTCTATTAAGGTCTATATAAATCCCCTCTTTATTTATAACATGTCTTAATAACCTAACTTTAATAACATAAAAAATACTTTTCTTTAGATTAAGATAAATTCCATACCTTTTACATCGTTCAAATACCTACTACAAGTGCAGAATGTGTTCTTCCCTATTTTTAGAAAACATTGTTAAGTCATTCATGTATATGATAATGTAGTTACCAGTGATACCTTGTAAAGTGTGGTCCATAGATATTTTTTTATATTGAAGATTGATTACTAATATATGCATTCTAGATGCCAAAAATATACATAGTATTAAGTAAAACAAAAAGTAGTAATGGGGCATCCCCCACTCACAATCCTAATAATCAATAGTTTAATATAAAAATAACTCCAAATAGGCAATCCCCCTCAAAAAAAATGAATATTACTAAAGGAAAAGGTGTTAATCATGTAGTTGATGAAAAATAACCAATAATTTCTAAAGACAATGGCACTAAATAGGCAGTCAAATGAGGAGAAACACTATTCACATCAATTCAATGTAAAAAAACACAAACAAAATAGAGGTCACCCCATAGGTGGTAGTATCATAGATATAGGTCCAGCACCCTACTAACAACAGTGCCTTCCCCATCACCATTGCCATTCAAACTAGTCAAAGCATATCCCTTCGAGGAGTTACTATCACTAACATTTCTAACATGCTTATGTCTTAGGATCAACTTGGCTGGGTAATGATTAACTTTTTCCAAAATTCCTTTCATATTATTATGCCTTACATAATTGAGGACATCTTCTACATCCATAGAGCTACCACCTTTGATCAACTTCTCTAGTTTTCTAGAGAAAGTGTTTATGTTCTCATCAATATATTGCCAAAATTCATCCTACACTCCCTATGCTAAGACATATGGAAAAGAAATATGAGACAAAGGACTTTCATTACATTTTCATCCCTTGTTTCTAAACAAAGTTTTAGGTAAAATGGATAAAAGGCTTCTCTAGCCTCCCTAATAATGTAATTTCTCTACTCTTCATTATAGAAATATTGAATATCATTCTTATTTTTAGCCACCCACTCACCAATACCATTGTGGTTTGACTCAATTAGGGTGATATATTCCTTCACAAGATTATTAGCCTGGTCAAAATATGCATCTTTGATGTAATCCCATGTGAACTTAGAAATATTTGCCTCTATTTTTGTTGGGTGAGACATAGCCTAATTTATATGTGGGATCAATTGAGGGTATCCTCTTGAGTCGATCAAATAGTTTGATGTCACCTTGAGCAACCATGTCCTTAGAAACTTTTCAAGTTGTTCTTATGGAATCTTCATCTTAAGAAAAATCTATAAGGATATAAAATGAAGAATGACTTCAATTATGAAGTAGTAAGCACTATAGCCTTACCTTGAAATACCTCTAGGTTCTTTTGTTTCCACAAAAACCAAAGAACTTCAATAGAGAAGACAAGCCAAAATTTGTGAAAAAAGGATGGAATTTAATTTTAGGAGAAGCATACCCAAAATAAATATTTAACCATCCAAGCTCATATTTGGAAATAAAATTCAAAGGTTTAAGACATTTTTACCATAATATAGTAGCTAATGGGTAGGAATAAAACACATGTTCAATAGATTCAAAATCACTACAAAAGACATAAAGAGGATTAACAAGCCCATAATTATTTAAAATATCACCCACAACCAATTTTTTATAATTAGTAACCAATGAAAATAAGACTTCTTGGGTTCAAGACAAGAGGACTCAATTAAAACAAACCTAAAATATTGAGCATGCAAGGGATCAAGCGTAGACCACATGATTGAGGGTAAGGTAGGGGTCATTAGAAAAGGAAAGTTTCTTATAAAGCATCTACAACAAATAATTGAGTAGAGGTGAGCCTTTTTTCCACTTCACACTACCATGGAGGTAGAGATCCTTGAATCTCCTCAACCCTTTATTTTACTAGTAAAGGCATAGAATCTCCTAATGAGTGCCAATAGAGTCCTATTGACACACAAGTTCCACCAAATAGACCTAGAGCCTTAGCTTGCAGTCCCATACCAATTGAAGATATGTTTGTAATAATGAAAGGATTGGATTAATCCTAGGCAAACCAAATGGACACAAATATAGGAGAGCCAAAAACTTTGACTATGAAAATCCCTATGAGCATATCAACAATATTTAGTCCTTGGTCCATAGCTCTTTTAAAAGTTTCACCTATATTTATTAATCCAAAAGGCATCCTTATATAATAAAACGTTCCTCAATTTTGAATGTAATATTCATTATATCCTCCTTATTCAAAAGTAGTTAATTATAATCAAAAAATCCACCAAAAAAAGACATCATTGTAGAACCACTAACAATTTGAATGACTTGATCAAGTGAAGGTAAAAGATAATTATCCTTTTCAGAAGATCTATAAAATTTCTAAACTTTATACATAATCTAATTAATCCATTCTTATTTATAGATTTTACTAAGTTAGATACCTGGGTAGAATGTCTAATGGGGAACACTATTTTTTCATCCAACAACTTCTTGACCTCTTTATAGATCAATGGTTCTAAAATAGGGTTGACTAGACTTTGTTTATACCTAAAAGGCTTGAAAGATTCATTTAATGGGATGGTATGGGTTATGAATCTAGGATAAAATACTTTTATGTCTTCATAGGACCATGATATAACATCTTTATACTTGGTTAGCAACTCTTTAGATTTTCTTAATTCTTCATTCATGTAGGCTATACCAATATTCACTAGATAGGGTTGACCTTGAATTCCTAGGTCAACTACATTATAATAATTCCCATTTAACTTGGTAGCTTTGATAGTTTCAGCTAGTTTATCTATGTCAAATAATATTTTGAAGGAAATCATGCCTTTGGGAATTTTTTTCACTTAATTACATAATTTTGTCATCAAATTTACTTTCATCAAGAGCATTTTCATTGACCTTATCAATGATGTGAGACTCAAATACTTCTACATTGTTCATGAAGTCTAATATCTATTGATAATCATTGAATACTTGTAAGTGATTGATATTATCAGGAACTAAGGGACATGGAATCAATTCAATGCCAAGGTTTCCTAATTTAGAGTCTTGATTTAGCATAATATTGACTGTAGTTAAAGCTAAGTAATCAAGAAGTTTTTTCTCTTTACTAGTAATTGAGACAATATTAAAATCATAAAATTACTCTATCAAGTCGCACACTCTAAACTTGTACCTTTTAAGATATGATAATTTACACTAGAACTTACTTTTGACCTAATTAACTACTAGTTCAGAGTCACCATACACTATAAGTTATTTAACCTTGTGCTTGATATATAATTACAATCCTAATATTAATGTTTCATACTCTTCCAAGTTCTTAGTGCATGAAAATTGAAGTCTTTAAGAATTAATAAACTCTTTCCAAAGGGGATTGATGAAAATAATTCTTACTCCAGATCTAGATTTACATCTAGCACCATCAAAATATAGTTTCCACATTATAGGTATAACATAAGCATCTTTAGAGTCACATACCTTAGAAGTTTCAATAGTGTAAACTCCTAACTTAGAATTGACCATGTTGACCCTTTGATTTGTATCATCATATTTAGTTATCATGTGTTTCATTGTATGCTCTCTTTCAATATGAATCTGATTATTAACTCCTATGGAAGCCACATATGTGAACAATCAGTGGACATGTAACCATTTAAGGATTTGGTCCAATCTTTAATGAGAAGAATCCCATAAGCTTCAGTAATTTACATAACTTATATGTCTATAAATTATTTTATCTTTAGTTTAATAGTAAGTTACATATGAACATTTAACAATTCACCAATTAATATAACCCTTAATTTTTCTAGTTGAGTAACAACCCTATCAAATTTAATTAGAGTTAAACCAAGTTTTTCATAAATACCTTTGGGCATGATATTGGAAAAAGCTTCTAAATCTAAAAAATAATTATTCAATTTATAGCCAAAAATTCTAATTATTATCAAGGAAGGTGTAACTTCTATTTTATGTTTGTACATCACTACATTGGTATTTAAAACCTTTGATCGCTTGTTAGGATTCTTTCTCAAAGATTATAAAAGCATATCTCTTTGTTTAGTAATTCAAGTCAACTCATGTAAAGTGATGTTATATTTAATATTTTTCATATCCTCAAAAAATTTATACCCACTCCTAGTGGAAGAACTATATGTATTAGCATTGTGCTTAGAAGTACTTCACATTGGAGGCTCTACATTGTTGTTAGTTATAGGATCAGGAGGAGTGTCAAAGTTATTTTGTGTAGATGAATTAGTCAATGGATAGTTATAATCTCTATTCCTTAGAGGATAAATCTTCTTTAGTTACTATTGAAAATCATGCACCTCTTCTGGAGTATCTTTAAGTTCTTTCTCTTCTTGGAATGGGAAACCAAATGTCTCCACCATCAGGGTTATATCAATAGATTTATATGACTTTGAAGAACTATATGTACATAAAGAATTATATTTGTTAGGTCCAACTTTAGATATATTTAACTCATATTTAAATAATTCAAAATCATTGTATAATTCAATATAATCCAACTCACCATGTTTTAAAGTAGTACAAACTCTACAATATTCAGTTAAAGCTACATCACATATGTTTATCTCAAGATTATTATTTTTAGTAGATGACTTATTTTTTTTATTATTATTAACACTTTTTCAATTGTGAAACAAATTTTTAGGTATGTTGAACCTTTGATAAAATTAATTTATGTTAGAGTTCTCCCTGGTATTTCCTACTTGTTTATACAATTGAAGGAAGCTAGTGCTTAGATTTTTAACCATTTTGAGTATGGAATCATTGTCATTATTTAGCACCTTTGAGTTAGGAAATTGAGTAATATTGATAGGTTTTATCACCAAATCTCTTTGATCTTGTGGATGAAATCCATTTATAGTGTTATTCAAGAATCCTAGGTTTTGGCTAGGATGAGCATGACTTAAGGGTAACTGATTTAACACTAGTGTTTGGCTTAATACAGGCATGTTCTAATTTGAATTTGGAATGAAATATAATGCATGAAAACTATTATTAACATTCATAATGACATATTCAAGTTGAACTTGAGGCTACATTTTATCATTTATTGTTATAGCTTCGACATAGGCCAAGGCTAGTGTGTTTATAACTCCATGAAACCTTTTAAGAAACATAGAAGTCATGGGATCTAAAGCATACTTCTAAATTTATAAATTCAAGGCTTAATCAAGTCTATTAGGAGCCATGGTTATACTAAACATATTATGGAATATAGAAGTAAATGCTCTAAAGGTTTCACTTGAATCTCTTTTCATAGTAGTGAATTTTTTATAGAAGATACATGGACTGATTATCTTTCGAAATTAATCAACAAAAATTTAGTTAAAATCATTCCAACTAGTGATATAATTATTAGAAAGGTTGAGAAACCAATAATATGATGCATATTTTTATGTAAAAGGAAAAAATTTACATGCAACATCTTCATGAACTATGTTCAAAAATCTTAAATCAACTTTGAAACTTTTGATATGTTCTTCAATAGTGACAACACCATTAGGATTGAAGGATGGTAAATATTTCTTAGGGTTTCTAGGCAAGTCATGTACCTAACTAGGCACATTGATGGAATATACACCTTACCAAGACATATCTTGATAAGGATTGAACATATGAGCACCATGAAAAGGTGAAGTAGGCTGAGGTTTAGAAACCCTTTGCCTAACTTTATTTGCTCTTGCTTTCTTATGAACTTCTAATGAAAGGAGAGGTAATATTGATTTAGACCATGAAAAAATATTGATTCTTAGTAGTTATATATTATAAACTTGGAATCATATTCAAAATATTATGTATCAACCTTATCTTTGCAAAGAATAATGATTAGATATATATGTTAAGCAAATTTTTCACAAATTTAAAGAAGAAAAACTATCTTTAACTAAATTATCTCAAAGACATGTCTAAAGTGATGAATATGAATTATATTCACACTCATAAGTTTAAATAAACAAAAATTTTAAAAGAATCAATCAATATTTGAACAAAATTTCTATCACTAACCTTGAATGTGATAGATTTACAAAGCTTAAACTACCTTTTCAACAATTTGTCATGAATTTTCAAAGAATAGGAATATTCAATGATATGAGCCTAAATATTGGTGTAAAACCACAAATATTGATGATATTTACATAATTGAGCTAAAAAAAACACAAATATGCAAATAATTCACTGATATTTTAACAAAATTCACTAAAAGACACTACCAACTCACAAAAATTTAGCTTAAAGCCCTCCTTCTAGTGCTAATAGAATGGGTTCTTGTTGATGCTTGAAAGTGTATAATAGGTGGTTTAGAGTGTTTAATAACTCTTTCTTGGATTAAAATAATCCATTTCATGAGTTTCAAGTTGTCATATTTTTGATATCTTTAGTGAAATATAGGCAAAGTAAATGAACTATTTTAGAAAAATTATAATGTAACTATCGGGTTATTGGGAGCAATTGTGGCCTAATAGTTTTTTTGTGAAAATGTGAGTAATATAAAATAATTCAAGTGAATTATGACCAAATCCTAACTATAAAGTATAACCAATATGTATATTTATAATGAAATATAAACTAAAGTGAAATGATCAAAAAATGAACAAAAGGAAGGCTAAGGTAGAGAAGAAAGATATTGTTGATCTTCAATCCAAACATTATGACAAAGTTCAAATTTAATCCAAACATGTACTTAAACCAATATATTTGATGAAATATTTTAAGATAAAATCCTATCACACATCAAACAAACATCTAGGGATAGTAGTGATAAATGCAAATAAGAACTAGATTAACTTTAAGGATTTACTCCTACAAACAAATTACATAGGCACATCTACAAGAAGAGCAAAGAAAACAAAATGAAAAAAATATATTTTAGTAAATATAGAATTATAAAAAATTAACTCTTTATTTAAAGGTGCACATTAAGAATCCATAAAAACCATTCAGATCTAAAGATTAGACCAGTGGTTGACAGAGCAGCCATAATAGCAATCACACAAACAAAATGAGACAATCCTTTTAGAATTCCCTACTTATATTAATTGATACAAATTTACATAAAGTTTTATTTCTAAAAAAACTCCATACTTTTAAAAATGATAATAACTTATTATATATAAAATTAGGGTATGCTAGTAAATAACGTCTAATGATAGTTTTACCAGTGTTAGGGATAGTTATCCTTCTATAGCCTTCTATAATATGACATTTCATAAATAGACTTACCAATAAATAATTCACTTTACAACATTGGACATGATTATATAAAAGAATATTCTATTTTTAAAATGTTATACATGTTTTTATACAAAGATAGTATTCTAAGTCAAAAAATTTGACTTTGGGACTCCTCTATTGTAGCAATCTTTTGCCTCTACTACAAGATCTTCATTTTTTAGTGTTGATCATCAAAATTTTAGGTTGATAATGGGCTCCATGAATATCTCCATTTCTTGATTTGTCAATCTATTGAGGTCTTTGTTTTCCCTTTCCTTAGTCAAAGCCTCCTTGATGCTCCTAACCTCTCCCATCTTCTCTTCAACTGATATATTCATATCCAAGATCCTTTATTGTTTGCCTCGGTCTTGCCTTAGATTTGGTTCTTTACTTCCTACATTAATTTAGTATCTCTAATTTTGAACTCCTAATCAAAATGATCAAACCAAGGAGGTTGAGTGAATTAGGGTCCCTGATTAAGATTCCCCATACATGCAATATCTTATCTTCTAGTTATTTGAGATTATTATAAAGATATCCCATTTCCTAGTACCATTTGATTAAAAGCTTGATGTTATCTACTAATATTTCCATGGACATGTTTACATGGGCTAGGCCAACTATCTTAAAACTAAGAATTTGATCCTCTAATACGACATTGATCAAATCTTTCACCTTGTGGATTGAAGCCTACCATTGGCCAATTTGGCTTACAACCAAAGCACCTTCTTTGTTCAGTGCATCTTGTTTATATATTATGGACTTAAAGTGGTTGAATAAGTCATTCATAGTGGTCTTAAATTGGGTGACCATCTCTATTGGAACTGATAAGATAGATTATTCTTCCAAATTCTTGTTCTTTTATTTTAAGCCATTGATAGTAGCCTTTAGTTATTTTGATTGTGCCTGGGATAATTCAAGAATAACCTCCTCAAAGATTAGATCTTATCATGGTCTTTGAATTTCCTTCTAATTAAAACTAATTAATGGCTCCAAATTTTGATGTCTTTTCTTCACCTCTTGCCATGACCCTTTTTTCTATCACCTTTGCAAGCTAGTAGTTGTTGGATCAAATTTAACTCCAATTATAGATTGAGTCACCTTTGGGATAAGTATCTCAACTTGTGATGGAGTTTTTGAATCACTTGGTGTGGCTAATATCCTTGCTTCCTCCTCTTTAAAATTAAATATCCATGTCTTAAGTTCTTGATGCACATGAATGTTAATGTCTTCATCATAGCCCAAGGATGATCAATAGTAGGCACTTTATACAATTTAGGTTCATACAAGAACAATTATAGAATGGATGGAACATATCAAGTTTTCTTCACTAACCAAATTGACCTCACTTAGACGAGTAGTGAAAGTCACTTTCAGTCTTTTTTCTTTAGGAACAACGGCTAGCTTAGCCTTCCTCTTAGGGGTGTCAATAGTAATTGAGTTTAATACTCTATCTTTTTCCTTTTTTTCCTCAAACTTTATCTCTTCGTCATCTAACACTATATCATATGTTAAATATAACATCTTTAACACATACTCAATAGACTCATTAGGATCTAATTCTACCATGTGAACTTCATCTTGATATGTCTCTTATCCTAATTTGGGAAGTTCATGAGTTGATGAGATAGAAGCTACTTCATCTAGCCCTTTATCCTCATACCTAGTATTTACTTGAGTCTCTACTTGTACACTAAATTATGGGGGTCTAGAGGGTTCACCATTGATCAAATGATATTTTTGGGGTCTTAATTGCCATCTGTCATCCACATTTTGATTTCTTTCTAGTTTTGATTTAGACCTCAGGTTGTGTTCCGTTATTCTTCTATTGACTTCAAAGTAAAATGAATCCTTGGTGTATATAGGGTCAAATGACCTAGGTTCATGATCATATGTCACATTTAGGATCCATTTAATTTTCAAATGTTCCTTGACTTTTCCATAGAGGTCTCACTATATAAATTAATCAATCTATAGATTGAAATAGGATTTATGCTTTGATTATTCCTCAATAATATCACACTATATGAATACAGTATTTTTAATTATCATTGGGAAGCTATCAATGAGTCCCTTTATTTTGGTATTACATAGAACATCAATGCCATGGAATAGATGGTATTCCACTTCTTGCTTAGTTTTTTATTATTTTTGGGAATCTAATGCTTAGATCCTAAATAATAAGGGTTTGGAATAATAGGAAAAATATAGATTAATAGGAAAAAATATAGATTTTATTAGGTAATTATGAAAGAGAAATATAAATAAACTTATCTAGTTTCAAACCAAAATGAAGGACTCTGAGGATAGAATTTGAAGAGTAGGATTGAGACACTATCAAGATTATGAATCTAGGTTCCATTTTTTTATTGGATAAGAGCACCAAAAATAGGAGACTTTTGTGTCTAATATTATAGTCCTTCTTGGCACTATCGTCTTGAGAATCCAATCTTTTTGGTGTTTATTCACTTGGTCAATTGATCATGTGTACCAAATTTTAGGGGTTGGAAGTCACCAGAGCTCATTGTAGGTTTATTTCAATCTTCAATACCTATATTAATCTACACACATGTAAACCATAAATATATCAAAATCAAAATTAGGAAAAACTAGGTTGGTGGAAGGATGATTGCATGATCTAGAACCCCTATTCTCTTAACTATTGCATACATTAACCCTTAATCTAGAGTCTCAAATCAAATGTAGTTCTCCCTAAGGGAACATGTATAATCAATGTGCATGATAGATGAAAGAATTAATTTCACTTAAGCCCTTCCTTTATTAATCATGAAATTCTATGTGTTATGTAGAGAAGTTAAGCTATGCTATTAACTAGTTTTTTATTATGTCCAATGTGTCAAAGTAGTAACTGTTAGATATAAAATGCCTTGTGAAGTCTTATATATAAGAGACTCATTATTTTGAATTTGGTAGTTTTATTCACATTTGGATAACATTATAAAAATTATGAATGAATTAAATAAAAGGGATAAGACTTATATTACAATAGAAACTGACCATTGGAATCAAAGTTATACATGGACAATAGCACTAGAAACTAGACACCTTGGGTTTAAACATTGTAGTCCTATTTGGGTGCTATTTTATAGAGGGTCCAAGACCTAAGGGGTTGGAATAATCATTGAAAGAGTAACTTGGGTCATTAAGGGTTAAGTTTTGGAGGATATAAATGACTAAGAATGGTCAAAAAGGTGTCTAGGGTATAAAATAAGACCAAGCCAAATCAAACAAAAAGACATGGCTAGATATGAATACGACTCATATTCTCTAGTCAGAGTCTCCTATGAAAGGACTATGAAAAGACATGACATGTGTGGTTTTTTGAGTAATTTAAGGTGTGTGCATTTTCTCCCTTTCAATCTAGTGATACAATGAAATGAAACACTAGAGTAAAAAAAGGAAAGAAGATGCATACCTAAACTTACATGTGTGGAAATAAGTGTGATGAAAAAAGATCCAACTTCCTGGCCAAGGAAGTGGATGGAGAATTGAATAGTGCTTGTAGAAATAAGGAATCCCTATAATATATACCCCCTATGTTGGATCTAAATAATGCCTTGACAAATAAGGAATCCATGTAATAGATGCCCCTTATACTGAATCTGAATAGTGCTTGGAGAAAGAAGGAATCCCTATAATAGATTCCCCCTATATTGAATCTAAATAGTACTTGGAAAAATAAAGAACCCCTATAATGGATAGCCCTTGTATTAAATTTTAATGAGAAATGAGAAATACTCAGAGGCCCAAAACCAATGTGTGCCTTCTATCCCACATAAAATCATGTAATCTAGAATGTGTGTATAGAATCTATATGTTGTGGTGAGAAAGATCTATCATGCCCCTACTTGAAATAATATGAACTAGAAATTTGGAGTGTTTGGATGTTCAAAACTAATGTCTACCCTCTATCCTATATAAACTCTTAGGTCTAAGTAATGCTATGGACCAATCAATATAGATGATCATATGGTATAGCTTGGTGACAACCTATGTATGTGTGGGTGTAATCTAAAAACTCTAGTAAAATGTGTAAGAATAAAATGGCTTATCTTGCCATTCCAATCTATATAACCCTAGACACTAAATAAGATGATCATATATTTCATGTCTCTAAATCTAGTATCTAAGGGATGCATTTGGATAGTCTATAAATCTATATAACCACATGTTCCCTGATCTATCATGCCATGTCCCATGTGAAAATTTGGAGATCAAAATAATGTGCTCTTCACTATGCCTATAATCTACTATATGGTTGTGTAACTATGCCATGTTGTATGAAGATGTATGTATGAGATATGTAGTAATATACATTCCCCCAAATCTGGTATCTAAGTTTGAGTCTTTATTAAAGTCACTATGAGTTCATATAATCTAAACCATTGTATCTAAATATTCTATGTATTTTTAAACTAATGGTGTATTCGTCTAGATGGCCAAGTGATGTTGAGTGACTCACATAAACTAAATCACTATATAATCTTGACCAATCTAAGTTGAGTAATGCTAATAATATATATTTTGGAGGTGTAAAAATCATGCTTAGGGACTCATTGTAATCTTAATCACAATATACTCTTGACCAATCTAAGTTGAATATGATAATTCTAACTATTGGAGGTGTAGAAACCATGTTGAGTGACCCATGTAGTTTGAATCACTATATATTTCAACCTATATAACATGAATCTAAGAATTTTGACTGACAGAAGTGTAATGACCATGGTGTATCCAGCTATAAGAGTGGATAGGTGTGTTGGGTAAGTGTATGAATAGGAATAGTATGAATGATGCCCTGCTTTTAGGGAGAGGGACAATTTTTGTGATATAGGAGGTTGAGGCAAAAGTCATGACTAGTGGTGTAATGTTAGAAACAATATTGGTATAGTTTGAATTTATTGAGAAGTTGTTTGATTGATTAGATTGAGTTATTTGAAAATTGAACAAGATTTGATTAGTGAGGACAAAGTTGTATAAAATTTGAACAAGTTTTTATTAGTGAGGACCAAGTTGTATGTTCGGGTATAAGAGTGGTATATATATATATATATGTGTGTGTGTTCCATGGTAGGAAAATTATGTATTAAGAGAGTAAGGAATAATTTATGTCAAATGTGTTATTTTCACAAATTCAAGGAATAAAATGGTTTGTAAAATAGAGCTATGAGGCTCAAGTTATGGGCAAAATGATGTTTTTACAAAATTTCCACTTGTTTTAGTGTTATTGTCTAAGTTGTAGTGATCCTATCCAACACTACTATCTTATACTTAGTGTTATTTTCCTAGAGGTTGGATTTTTTGAGTTGTTGCTTAGTTTAAGTGTTACGTTTTTTATTGGTTGATGATTTAGCATTGTTGACTGATATACATGTTATTTTCTAGTGTTTTTTAGGGTGAGGTATGGATGAGGGAGTTATGTAGAGGATAAGTGATGGAGAATCTAAATTTTCTGCCTTTGTCAGATATTGAGAGGATTGTGATGGATAGGACAAGGTTGAGTTTTGTGTCTAAACTAGGCACTATGTAGTGGGATAGGCATTAAATTACTACCGTGTGTGAGAGGTGAAATATAGACACCTATGCATTCTATCTTCCTACTAGAGAAATGACTATTAATATAGAGGATGTGTACCATATTTTTTATTTATAGGCTAGTGTATGACATGTGACTTTATAGGATGATATATATGTAGATGCCATTGGTCATTCATCCTTGTATTTTGCTAGTGTGCCCTCAAGTAAACATAGGAGAGGTAGTGATAATGATATACTATTATCATTTATTGTTCAGTTGAGTGTTACACATCTATAGAAGTGGTTGTCAGTGTTGTTGGCTTATTTTTTGGTAATGAATGGGAGTGGGGTATTGATTATATATAGGATGGATAGGATTGTATGTAGTGTAGAGTTATATGGCACTATGCTCTCATGGGGTAGGACTATGCTTTCCCATTTATATAGAGATCTATAGGATTTTACTTAGGAGGAATTTAGTGGTGGTCTTAGTATGGCTACTTTATTGAATTTTTGGGCCTATAAGCGCATAGAAGTTGTGCAGCCACTAGGATTATCAAGAGAGAGGTGGGTACCTCCATAGCCATATGGGGAGTGATGCATGAGTTCACTAGCTATAAGGTCTCTTGGGATGGATCACTATAGATGAGTGTTAGATAGAATGGTGGCTCAAGATATCATATGGAGACCCTATTGAGGATTTCCTAGATAGCCCAAGGATGGAGTGTAATTGTGTTATATCAGGGTCAATTATCAATTACATGACCTTTAGCTTAGAGTGTATGAGCACTTTCAGTATGAGCATGTGACTAGATAAATTGGAATTCTATAGGATGTTCCCCCAACAACATAGTTGTGGGTGAAGAGTGCATGGGCAGTAATGAAAGTAGGAGCTCATGGTAGGCCTACTAAGGTTGAGTTAGCATCACTACCCTTGGATGTATGGGATATAGCCATAGATATTCCTAATGTAGATGATGTTGGATACATATAGGCATATACCACATGGTGGCTAAGGCATTGGTAGGCCCCATTTTACCCTATTGGTGTAGGGGATGCCCCTGAGTATGAGGATCGTCTCCAACCCAGATGATGGGAGGTAAAAATTTGATTATATTTGAGTTTTTGTATGAATTTGAACTTGTTCTAGTTTGTTTTGAAATTGCATGTCGAATGTAGTTTTTGTATCTTCTTATGTGTTCAGGTGGGGGTGGGAAGTGTACATAATGAGGCACCTACTAAGATGGGGAAGGGAGATGATGATTTATGGGAGACCATCATTAATGTCGACACTCTAAGAGCTCATACAGTATGTTCCTGATGACATGGTTGAGGAGGGTTTGTTAAAGTGAGCAATGGCTATAGCTAGCATTTATGTTCATTTGTTTTATAGGTTATTATAGCTATAGCTACATATGTTAGGGTATCAAGAGAGAGAGATGAGCTTAGATCTAAGTTAGATAGGGATAAGATGCCTCCACCTGATTATAGTGTGGTGAGCATAAATATTGTGGATGATTATATGGATCTTCAATGGTGAAATATAGACTTGCATGAGGAGCATGATCAGCTATTAGAGCATGATAGTCAATGCAAGAGGAAATCAGGAGCTTGAGGAGGTGCAGGGTCATTGAGTACTAGATAGGATTATAAGATTAGTATTAGAGGAGAGAGTGAGACTGATAGTAAAGGGTTGATTCCCATTTATGATTGATTATATTTAATATAGTGTATATGTATTTGAAAACCTAGTTACATATATAGACACTAGTTTGAGTTTGGATTTGCTTTCATTCATGTTATGGACCCTAAAATATACTCGTATTACAATGTTTTGATTTAAAATAGTTGATTTGATGTTTGGTTTGTAATCATATGTAAGTGACAATTTTTTTGTTTCTGCAATTGGTAAAATTGATTTGGTAAAGTGAATTGGTTTGCAAGTAGGATATAAGTAAGGTCATGATTTTGAGATTGGTAACTTTTTTAGATAAGTTTAGTTAATTTGATATTGGCAAAGGGTTTGGATTAGTTGATTTGGTAAGATCTTGAATTTAATAGGTATGTTTTAAGCTATGGATAGTTAGAGGTCATTAAAAATGTTAGTTGTTATTAGGTGGGATGTAAGATAGTAGTATGTGCATATTACTTCCCTAAGAGTGGATCAAGAATAAAAAGGTTAGTTAACCTTTGGCTCCATCATTGCCCTGTTATGAGAATCTTAAAAATTAAAACTAGTATGGTTGTGCATTATATTATTTTGTGTTGTATCACTATCTAAACCCTATCAATCAATTGAATAAGTGACCATACTACTCATGCTATGTAGGAATGTGATCCTTATCTGATATTATTTGCTGAGTGCTAACTATTGTTGTGTGTGAAGATTTTACAAAATTTAACTTTATTGGTCATGCAGTTGAAACTAGATGTTATGGAGAAGGCTCATTAATTCACAATCATAGTGGATTTCTCTATGAAATAACACCCTATACCCTTTGTTGTGATTCATATGATTGATTAATATATCAAGATGGAACTATAACATATGATGGGAGTTTATCTAATCTTAACCGTAGTGGGTTGCTACATGAGATAAGACCCTAAAAATCTACCCATAGTAAATATTTCTCATGAGTGGTACTCTATTATTGTGCCTATGACTTTATTGGATATGTATATGGAATTTTACTATGTATCCCTTGGACTATGGTGATATATGTAGGCCATTATTTATTTATTAGTTTCCAAACATTTTGAGGTAGTAGAATATGAGATATCATGTGAGATTCTATCCTAAAACCTACATTGTGCTCATGATGAGTGACAGATGATTCATATAAAGGAATGTCTTGGGATGACTTAGCTATGGAGGAATGAGGTCTAGGGTTCTATAATAGAGGATATCTCTATGCCCTTTGTGTGAATGCTATGATACCATTATCAACACATCTAGTAATGCAATCTCTAAGTCAAAAATAGTCATTATCTCTATATCCATAGATACGATGATAGTGATAAAAAGGCTGATGTTGTTGTCTATAGAAGAGACATGGATATCATCGATGAATATAAGGTAATGTGATTAACCTCCTATGTAGTAGGTATGATAATATGGAAAATTGACTATCTTGATTTGAATCAAACTATAGTGGTGCTTTGTTATTATTCTATATAGTACAGACTATAAGTTATACTCTAGAATCTGGCTCTTTATTCTTGAATGGTTTTATTTTTAGTTGTGGTATCCTATCTTATCAAGGATATGGTGGATGTTGATTACTAAGAGATATATCAAAATATGTGAAATCTAAAGTAATGTAATCAATTGAATCTGCCTTAATCAATCCCAATTTCTTTTCCAAAGATAAAATTGTATAAAACAAATGTATAAAAGAAGACTCTATTTGATATAGGAAATGTTTGAGTAGAGGTTGGTGAATCCCTTTGATAAAGATATGCTAAATCTCTAGATATTATATTTTTCATATCAATCTTAACATGTGAGCCTTAAATCTTAAGATATACTCACTAACTAGCTCTGAATAATTCTCATGTAGTGTGGCAAGTTTCTCATATGTAACATGAGGACCCATATTTATGATGTCATATCTAAGAAATAACTCTTCTAAGTAATCATATGTGTTTAATTAAATAATGGGGAATAAATCAAAGAAACAATTCTATGCATCCTCCACTAATGTATGATGAAATAACTTGAGTAGAATCAATGGGCTCGCATGAGATGGTAAAGCTTTTCAAAAGGCCTAAAGGTGTATAACTAGATCTCTATTTCCATCAAAGTGAGGTAATGATGGTATCTATAAATGCTTAGGAAATGAAGATTTTATGAATGTCTTTAGAATAGGGTTACCATGTATATCATTGGCATCCATCCAATAGTTGTAAGCTTTGTTTTATAAGGTGAGGATATGCACTTGGTGTTATAATTCACCAATTTCATGCATCAAAGAGATGATATCCTAGGATGGTACATTAGTATCTTGAAGTGGGTTATTTAATCATTAAACTTGATTATTAATTTTAACCATGGGAATGCTACATTTAGTAATTAGATCAGAAAGAGGGGTATGCTCAATTGAACCTTGGGAGTAATGGTAGTTTAGACCTTACTATAGGGATGTGGGCTACCATTCTCTTTGTGTGATTGGTGAGACACCAGTGCTACTACAGTAAGGGGTGGCTTGGGAGATTCATTGGTATCTTTTTTTTAGTGTGTCACAATTTAATTGAGTATAAGATGTGAAATTATAATTAGCATGTGCATTATTTAAAATAGAATCATTCATAGAAGTAGAAACAACATTTGGAAGTACATTATGTTTGAGAAGAGAAGTGAGAGAAGAGTTAGAAACATGAGATGCATATTATTCTTCACTAAGTGCATAATTATCATCATCACTATCATATTTGTGTTATTGTTCATAATCACTCTCACTTTCATATTCATTGGCATGATCACTATCATATTCATTATCACTTCCATCATTGCTAGGGAGATGTGTAAGAGAAGAATTTAATTCTTTTCTAATATGCAATAAATCGTCATTTGAAATTGTAATATCATGTGTATCTATATTATCCATGGATGGAGTACATGCATTATTTTCATGAGAAGTAAGAGAAAGAGATTTATCATTTAGATATTCTTTGGACATAATATAGTGAGAAACATGAGATGTATCATTTGAGCTATGCTTTGGCAATTTGATTCTATTGCATTTATATTGTTATATTTAAACATAGTAGTAGAGAGAGAGAGAGAGAGAGAGAGAGAGAGAGAGAGAGAGAGAGAGAGAGAGAGAGAGAGAGAGAGAGAGAGAGAGAGAGAGAGAGAGAGAGAGAGAGAGAGAGAGAGTTGGATCACATGGAAGCAAATTATCACTTATTAGATGTTCATTTGGAAGTGCATGACTAATTTTTTTATTTTATGCATCGTGCATAGGATAATGAGGTGAGAAGTATTTTTCCCATTTATCAAAACTATTTTCTTTAGAAGGGGTGAAAGAGATAGGTTTTAGAGGATAAGATGCATCTATTTTTTCTTCACTACCACTTTCATATACATGATAATATTCCTCATTTAAGAAATAGTAATTATCTTAATTATAAATAAAATTATTTTCTACGTTTTTAGTTAATGTAAAATTTTGCAAATTTTTCCACTCTTTATCATAATTATGTGAAAATTTGAGACACTTGTCTATGGGATGAGAGGGAAGAAGTGACTTTTTGTTCATTTTATTTATTTCACCACAAATAATATGAAAAAGCTTTTTTAAGCATATAAATTCAATAATAGCTACTAACATGGAAATTTTTAAAATACTTGTGACTATCTAAAAAAATTGAAAAAAAATTGAAATTAATTTTTAGTAATTACAAAAATAAATGGTTTGAAGGTGGACTTAGTTTAGGAATATAGGGTTTGGAGCTAGGGCTTTAGAACTTTTGATATTATGGCTATAATTTAAATTATAAAAATAATTTGAACAAGTTAATTACACAAAAAATTTATTAAAAAATTAAAAATTTGAAATTGAATGTTTTCATAAAATAACTACTAATTTAGAAATTTTGAAAATATTTTTGGCACACTAAACAATTTTTTACAAATTTCAAAATTAATTTCTAAAATTTGTTAGGGAGGGAAACATAGGGTTTGAGGACCTAGTTTGGAAATCTAGGGTTTTGAGCTAGGGTTTTAGAATTTTTGAAAATTATGGCTTGAAATTTAAATTCTAAAATTAATTTAAACAAGATAATTGCACAAAAATTGATACCAAAAATTTAAAATTGAATTTTTGCACTAAATAACTACTAATTTAAAAAAATTGAAAATATTTTTGGCACACTAAATAAATTTCAAAAATTTTGAAATTAATTTCTAAAACTTGTAAGGGAGGGAAATTTGGGGTTTGATGACCTAGTTTGGAAATCTAGGGTTTTGAGCTAGGTTTTAGAATTTTTGAAAAGTATGGCTATAATTTAAATTCTAAAAGTATGTTTGAATGGAATAATTTCATAATAATTAATACAAAAATAAAAAAATTAAAGTAATTTCTTTTGCACAAAATGTGAAGGAAAAACCCTAAGGGTACCTAGGATTTTAAACTTATTCAAAGTAAATCAGGTTCACCAAATATTTTATTATTTTTAGGAATATAGTATTTATATACTAAATAAAATGGGTCTAAAATAATAGGAAAAATCTAGCTTAATAGGGAAAAATATATATTTTAATAGGTAATTATGCAAGAGAAATAGAAATAAACTTATCTAGTTTTAGACTAAAATGAAGGCCTTTAAGGCTAGAATTTGAAGAGTAGGATTGTAGAACTATAAGGAATATAAATATAGGTTTCATTTTATAATTAGATAGGAGAACCAAAAATTTGACACCTTGATGTTTGATGTTATATTCCTTCTTGATGTTGTTGTCCTGAGGATCTAAGATTTATAGTTTTTGTTCACTAGTTAATTGAGCCTCTCTACCAAATTTTACGGGTTGGATGTCACTGGATCTCATTGTAGGTCTATTTCAATATTTAATACATGTATTCATATACACACATGTAAACCATGAATATATCAAAATTAAAAGGGGGAAAACTAGGTTAGGTGAAGAATGATCACATGATCTATAACCCTTGTTGTCCTGATCGTTGCCTACATTAACCCTAAAGCTAGTGTCTCGGATCAAATGTAGTTCTCCTTTAGGGAACATGAATAATAAATGTGCATCAGAGATGAAATAATTAATTTTTCCTAATCCCTTCTTTGATCAAGAATGCAAGTCTATGTGTGATATAGAGAAGCTAAGCTATACTATTGACTAAATTTTTATTGTGTCTAATGTGCCAAAGTAGTAAGTGTTAGATATAAAATGCATTATTCAGTTATTTATATAGGAGACTCATTATTTTGAATTTGGGAGTTTTATTCACATTTGGAATAAATTGGAAAAACTAGGAATGAAGCAAAGAAAGGGGGTAAAACTCATCTTGTAGGAGAAACTAGCTATTAAAATCAAATTTGTACTTATACAATAGTGCCAAAAATTAGACACCTTAGGTTTCAACATTGTAGTCCTATTTAGGCACTATTGTCAAGAGGGTTTGGGACCTATGGGGATGGAATAAGCATCAAAAGAGTAACCTAGGTTAGTAAGGACTAAGTATATAAGGCTATAAATGACTAGGAATGGTCAGAAAGGTGTTTAGGGTATAAAACAAGACCAAGGCAAATCATACAAAAGACATGGCTAAATGTGAATAAGACTCATTCTCCAATCAGAGTCTCCTATGAAAGGACTATGAAAATACATGATATGTCTTATTTATTAACCAATTTAGGGTGTGTACACTCACCTAAATTATCAAGGACATGGATAGGTAGTTTAAGAGTATAATTTTGAGTCCCTTTAATCCTAATGACTATACAATCTAGATATAACCATATATCTCCATAGCTTCTATTGATTTCCTAATCAGAGGGCTAACTCTCATCATTTGGATGCTATTTATAGCCTTAGTCAAGGATGGATAGACATAACCATAGAATTAATGTGATCCATGTATTTTTAGATGTGAAACTTAGAGTAATAGTGGGAAAATATATATGTCCCATTTGGGGACCATTCCCTTTGATTTAAAATATTTGTTGTTTCACATATGGCATATAGGAGGTAAGATATTATGGAAAACACATTATTATTTTTAGTTCTAATTGAATATACTTTTTTTCTCAAAGATATGCTAATTATCTCACCTATTGGGGGGATTTTATTTTTTCAACAATGAAGTAAACTATGGGCACCCATACTGGATTTACATAAGCTATGGCTACATCCCCACACAACCTATTTAACATTGTCATTATCATCCTACTTAAAAGTCTAAATTGGTTGATAGTAACTTTTTTGTTAAGGTATGAAAAGACTCAGTTTCAAAAATATAACCACATGGCAAGGGTGTCTATCAAATTGTATTCTTTAGCCAAAGAACTGATAGAGGTTGGGTCGATTTGGGGTTTAGGAAACTTATAATAGGACTCAAATTCAATATCATAAATTTATACCACCTTCATATGATTATTCTCATTTATTAACATGCCTTTATCTATTTTAGTATATTTAAAAATGGGAGAAAGAATGTTAATGTATTAGAATACCTCAAGATTTATAGTTGCATGATGTAACCAGTCATCTAGATTGTAATAATATAATCATATAACCTCTTGGTCAAGAGATTATTCTCCTCATCTTAGGTGATATTTGATTAGTTTTCAATCATCCAAAAAAAAATTGACTAATTATTTTCTCTTATGTTTAAGGCAACCATACAAAATTGGGTGTCCTTAATAATACATCCCTCAACATCTATTATATAATACAACTCCACATCTTCCTTTGAAACATGTTTATGGGTCACCATTGATTTAATTATGCAATTACAAACAATAATATAGCTCTTCTAGGTTAAATTATAGTTAATTTTGAAGAAAATTAGGGTAATCCATACACTTAGGTCTTTTTGGAGGTTTATGTGGAGTTTCAATGGTGGAAATAAAGTTCAAACTTATGAGCTTTATGCCTTAGATTTTTCTTGGATCATGTATTTAAACCTTTAATTTCTATGGGTCCATAAGATGTGTCAATCTAACTTTTCTCGCTTATGTGGAATCACCATGTCAAACTATTCAATAATTTCTAAAATGTGACCATTCATCATTAAATATTGATGTTTGATTAAGTTCACACCATTGATATTCTATGGGGATCATTATCCCTAGATTCATCACAAGTCATTTATTTCTTATTTAGATTCTTGAGAGTGTGCCATGTGGCAAATCTATAGGCTCTTTATGCTCATGGAAAACATGCTCGATCATTTAATGCCTTTATGCCATGTGGTAGCTTCTCATTCCATCTGAGCCTTTAAATTGTCAACTCTATCACTTGTCATAGATCTCGATCTAAAAGGTCTAATCCTATTGGTTGATCTTTATTTAATTTATTATGGTTGTGATATGCATCACCAAAAATTTTCATCTAGGCCCTTTTGAAATGTTTACCTCATCTCACATTATTGGGTCTCCTTTATACGAATCAATTCACTCCATTCATTTGGATAGCTTTGAATATGTCCAGCTAAATGTGTACCATTTTTTTTGTCTAAGTCACTGAGATCATGTCACTTGAAACTCTTGGATTCCTCCACATAAGCTTAACCTATTGAATTTTCTCTCATTTTAATATCTTCAATCTACCTCTGAGATAGTGGCACTATCAATCTCACGCTTGATATGAGTTCTTTGACATTTTGACTCGGGTAGGTGCCCATGTACCATTTATATTTTATTATAGATTTGGAATCTCACCATGTGTTGTCCTCACATTGATTCATTCTTGGGGATTAAAAAAATAGAATGAGTTAGGGTTCAAGGAATCTAAAGAGACTTTGGATTAAAGTTTTATACTTGGGTCTTAGTTGTATTAATAAATACAATTAAGGCTTAGGCAAAAATTTTAAAGTAAGTTTAAAAACATAATAAAGTGCCCTTGTGTTTAGTTAGTCTCCATGAATGATAATATATCATAGGGGGTTCTTGGGATATAAAGGACAGAATAAAATTTTAGAATAAGGTTTTTGTCATGTTAATAAACACAATTAAAAATTAGGATAAAATATAGACTAAGTTTACAATATTATAAAGTGCTCCAACACAAATTTAATCCCATGTAAATTTTAATTCAATTCAAAAGAACTTAGGCTAAATTAATTAGATTAAGATTTTTATCAGATATTCAAGCATGAATTAAATTAGTCCATTAATCAAAAGGGTTTAAATTAACATTAATGCATAAAACCCTAAACATTTTCCACATAATGAAATTCCATTAAACCTATAATATGGAAACAAAGATCAAACATTAGAAATATAGATAAAGTCAAATTAAACTAAATGTTTACATGCCAAATGTAAACATGATGAGAACCATGATATTCAAATAGTATACTCTTGATCAATTTGAATGTAAATTTATAGCACAAATTTGTAGAACTTGAACAAGGGTCCTCATTTTTTAAAAATGGGGGTATGTTAACCTCAAATATTCCATTATTATAATCACATTTCCTATATTCCATTAGATTTATTGGCATTTAAATACAAGTAACAACTCCTAAATCAACATTAACCTCAATTTAGACTTCTTTTCTTAGTTTGAGTGAATTTTAATAGAATATTCCACATTTATATTTAGGAGAGGTTGGAGAAAAATATATAATTGGGTTAAAATAGGCTTTAAATTTATATTAAGATCAAGGGGGACTTTTTAAACATGTGCACCATATTGAGCAACTAGAAAAATCATGAGAAAAGGAGTGAAATAAGTAGTTAGGAGAACTAGAAAAGGGTGGATGTAAATTTATATTTTTAATAGGTGAACTATTTTAAAGAACGTGTAAAATGGGATCACTATTAATATCTAACTAATACATAGGATCGGAAATAACACCTATGGTTCCATCTATAATATATTACATGTACGAGGCTCCATGGTGTCTAAATAAAATGAGAGCCTTATTTCCTGACCCAAAACCATTAAAAATTATTGGATCAAAATGTAACCCACAAAAAGGATTTCCATCACATTGAAACATGAGGAATACCCTTTAACCATTGAAGGCCCTACCTCTATTTAATTTCTATATTTTTTAAGAAAACATTCTCATTGGCCACTTTATCCCCAAAACTCGTTAGGTCCTGAACTCTGATAACTTTCACCATGACTCTGCCCAAACACATTTGGTTTCTAGTATAGTTAAATAATAAAATAAAATAATGAATTAATTTGTCTTTTAAATGCTTGAAATTTTTAAAAAATAAAATAACTTGTTTATATAATTTTTTTTAATATTTTACTTCAAATAATTTGAATCCAAATATTATATATAAATTTGGACTGTAAATGCTATCAAAAATAATGTAGAAACATAATTTTTAAAAAAAATTAATAAAAACTTGAAACTTACTTATAAACCTTTAAAAGGTGTTAGTATCTGGATATACATTAATACATTTATTCATTTCTTTTTTAATTAAAAAAAACTCAAAACTCTTTTCAAACAACTTAAATAACATATGTATCCATTCTTGATTACCACTACCTCCAAGATCAATTAAAAATATATACATAATTCACATAAAAATGAACAAGACCTAATATTACCAATAAACTATAGGAAAATAGACTTAGTATATGGGTTCAATTCTTGTAACAAAATAGTATGCTCTAATTATATCTCAAACTTCCTATGTCACCAAATTATTTAAAGGGAGAAACAAAATAACTTAAAACATGCAATCTATATACACAAAATATTTATTAAACTTTATCAATTATTATTACTTTTAATCTTGTAAGAATCCATCTAATCTCAAGATCGCTAAGTGTATGCCTTAAATGGTACACTAATAAATTGGTTTGAAGACCTTTGGTGCTTCATAAGATTATTGTCCCATATACCACCACCTAAAACCAATACAACCTACTCATATCTAATTATATAAGCATTAAAACCCTACCTATACACTTCCCTAAGTAACTCATCACCCAAAATATCCCTTACCTAATCAAAAACCCTTTTTACTAATTTTCCTACTATGTTGACCAGGTCGACCCCATTTTGGGATTTAGCACACATTATAGAACTATGCCATCTCAATATGACATAGTTTGAGACCTAATGGCTCTATTTCTTTGCTAACAAATTCAACTAGGATGACTACATCAACTAAATTATTAGGAATCTTTAATTTCAATCCATGGCTATAAATACCCCCTCAAATTTATTTCGAAATGGATGATCATTCAATTACACAAAATTATAGCTCATAAGTTTGCTTATATAATCATTAGGACGTTTCATTATTTGGTTTTTTTTCCTTGGAGAAGTAACACTTATCTTGTGGAGGTATTGGATGCATAGGATAAGTCTTATATCCTAGATTTAATTTGTCCTTGCAATCCTTATAAGCCCATAACAACCTCTTACAAAGAACCATTATCTAAGGGAGAGATTGAGGCATGATGGGTTCACTTTTACAAGGTAAGTATATTCCTAACCCTTCATATTTTGATAAGTAAATGTTGTATAATTAATGGATTGAATTGTACCTCTCCCTGATTAGATTATTTATATGTCATATTAGAAAGAATAATATTTGCATGTTTATTATCTTCCCCATTTATGCCACAATCTTTGGTAAGCACTAGATTAGCTTGCATATTCATTTATTATATTAACTTGCATGTTATTTAGTAGAATAACCTATTCATTATTATTAATTCATAAGACCTAGGTAGGGTTATAAAAAATGGAATTTGACTATAGGCCTTGGAAACATCTTCTTTGCCATTGTGTGATAAGATATTCCTTAGTGTAGATTTAGTGAATCAAGTATTTGTCATGACCCAGATATAAATGTATTTCCAAGTGGAATTTTTAGTTGATTACCTTCTTTGATATTGACTATATTAAGTAGGTTAATTTATAGAGTTATCTAGTTTCAATTGCATATATTCTGGTGAACTTGACATGAATCTAACCCTTGTATATAATTAATTTTTATCTATAGACAGCTATATTAACCATGTCAACCTAGTTTAACACTATGTGCATAGGTTTTCATACTTCATAGATCCTATCAACTCAGTTTAGCTCCATGTCTAAGTTTTTATATATTTCACAACTAGGTCAACCTAGTTAGGGAATTTTTTTGTAGGTTTTCAAATTGAGGTGAGCTTGTCAATCATGTTTAGCTTTTTGTGCATGGAATTTATAGTATCAGAAAACTAGATTGATCCAATCAACCTAGTTACTTTCTTTCCTTTAAAAATTTAACTAAATCTATCTACTTAGTTCTTCTATTTTATGCATGTTTCATTTTATAACTAGGGCAATCAGATTGACATAGTTCTATTTTCTCTCATTTATCAATTTAATTTATGCTAAGTCGATTGGCTTGATTTTGTTTAAATATTCTATCTTTTGCCCTTGTAAGCTAAAATTTCCACCTAGACAACATAGTCCAAAATAACAACTTGGTATATTTAGAAAACTACTACATAAACCTGGTCAACTATGTATTATTAACTAGGTTCACTACAACCAAATCAATAATTTATCTTTTTAAAATTTTAATTAAATCTATTTTCCCACTATTTTAAAAAATTTAAATTTTAGTACTATCTTTATCAGTTTTTTAGTTCTATAAAATTCTACCTTTATAGTCAAATAATTCAACCAACTTGACTTAGTTATGTATCTAATTTTTGTCAAAATAATTAAGTCAATTTTATTTAATGTGTTATTTTTTTACTATCTTCTAATAGACTAATTTGATCATCTCAACTCCATTTTTTTCTATTTTTACAATTTGGTTGCCCAAGTTACCCTTGTTTTATTTATTTTTATTTATAGCTTAACAAAATTAAATTAACCTAAATTAATAGTAATTAAAATCACTTTAATTTTTAGTTGGATGCCTATTTATTTAATTTTCAAATTCCACAAATTATCTTATGAAACTTTGATTTTTGCTCTTATTTTTCACTTTATTTGGATTTCCCTAGAAACTGTGTACTAAAAAACTTCAAAATACTTAGTTATTATCATTAAAGGCTAATTGATACTATATTTATAGTCATTTTATATAATTTATATATATCATGGGGGGATGTGATTTCCCCAATACTCATATCCATATTACAGAGCTAAACATGGTCTTTAGTTTCTACCTACGTCATAGTATTTTGGAAATGCCTAAGATTTTGCTTTTTATTGAACCTTAGGAATCCAACCATAGATTTTTTTGTGTGATGAATTATTAATTGGTTATCACCAAGAATATAATTAAATATTACCATAGAAATTACGTTTAGTGAGCTATGGGAGTGGTAATTCCTCTATCTTTAATGCTTAAAAATATTGGGCCTACATTATCCAATGGATAAAAAAGTATCTTTTGAAGCCTACACTTTCAATCAAAACCTTTAGTAAAAATTATTGATCTCATTTTTTAATAATTAATTATTTCCTAAAATTCATCATTAATATTTGGTGTTTTCTATTCTATGTTGTATTGCAAATTTTTTTTAACGAATATTGATATAAGGTTTGTGTTACGTATTGCAACTAGATTAACCAACTCAGCCTAGTTTTTAGTGTGTTTATTTATATTTTATGTAACTAAGAATAAATCATCCATATTTATACCATTTAAAAATTTTCCAAGATTATGTAACCTATTAAACCAACTTGACCTAATCTATTGTAGATTGTTATGTTTTCCTTCCTACATAACTCAGTCGACTAGCTTGACCTAGTCTATTATAGATTATTTTATTTTCCTTCCTATCGATATTACTCAAATAGATCAACCTAATTTATTGAATATTGTTATATTTTATTTCTTATATAACTTAGTCAACCAACTTGACCTACTCTATTATAGAATATTCTGGTTTTCTTCCTATAGAATTGAGTTGACTAACTCAACCCAGTATTTTATAGATTATCTTGTTATTTATATCTAACTTCATCAACCAACTCAAATTCATCTTATTCCATATTTTTTTATCATTTTAAATCATTAAAATCCCTTAATAAGTGTTTAATATAGGTTTTTCTATATGCAACATCTATATGATGATACTACAAAGTAAAATCAAACTAACATAATGAGTTTCACTAATCTTAGTAAAATTCCTAAGATAAATTTTATGGTAATTTGTTGGAGAGTTGTCAATGATGTTATGGAGATGTCATGGAGGTGTCCTGATGAGTAGATGAAGTGATTTAATATCCTAAGTAACAATGATAAAGTGTGCAATATGCTTGTCCTAGTGCACTTAAAGTATGCTTGATTGTTCTTCTCTTTTGGCATGGTTAGATATGTTTAGGGATGAGTATGGAGTTTTGATCATGTGAAAGAGGTACCATAATAAGTTTTATATGCATTTAAATATTTTTTTCATGATTTTTATTCATTCAGTTCTTCATTTTACTCATCTAGATATTTTGGTCCAGTGGAAAAAAATCTGAGTAGACAAATTGATGATGCCATAATTACCACATTTGGATGAGTCAGGGGGATTTGGTCATATAGTTTTGATAAAATTAGTCCCTAGTTTATATTAAATAATTCTTAATTCATGCATTAAATCATAGTAAAATATATGAAAGTACAAAGTTGGGCTCCCAAGTAGTTTGACAGTGTTTTCCCATACTTTGCCAAATTTGCATGTGGCTAGAAAAGCTGAGTTGGAATTTTAAAGATGTCATATATCACATACATGAAGGTTTCAAGAGAAGTTGATCATATGGTTTTATTAAAAAAAAATTCTATTTATTATTCACCAAATTTTAGGTCATATGATGTAGTGTTATAAGAGATATGCATGTTCAAATTTGGCCTTCTAGAGAAATTTTTAAAATAGTTGGCTCTGTGGAAAAAAATCTAATTGAGAATTTTAATGTCATTATATCACACACATGTGAGTATTCTAGGAGAAATTTATCACATGTTTTTATTCTTCTATGTGAGGAAATCATATGGTCCAAATTTGAGAACATGAAAGTGAGCCAAGTAAAATATATGACTATGCAAAGTTGGATTTCCAGAAGGATAAAAAAGGTTCCCATAGTCATTTTTGAATGATTTAAATTTTTAGAAACATCAACAAAGAACATTTCTCCAATAAGTCAGTAAACAATGAGATGGTACCAAGTGTTCAGTGTTTAATGTTGAGTAGAGATAAAGATCAAGCTTCTTCCAAAGATCAATAGTGAGTGGGTGATCATATAGATAGAGATCAATGATGCATATTGAATTCAAGAGGTTAAAGTGATAGTTTTTTAAAATTGTTAAAGAATAAGATATATACAGGAGATTGACAAAGTAAATGAGGTCAAATTTACTAAATTGCATGAGATGAGGTCAACATGTTTAAGGTTTAACATTTGGCATTAGCAGACTATGTGTCAAAGGTCAAACTTCATAAAATAAGATTGATAGTGCATGTTTAATTTTAGTAGTGAAGACACAACATGTGAGCATGGTGTTTGAGGGTTAACTATGATCATTTACATTTGAATATTTGAATTTCCAAAGGAAAAACTAGTGCTTTATATGTTATCCATAAAATTTAATCCAGGATAAATTTGTTCATGGTGTAAAAATGAAAGTGGTAGAGGACTCCAAGGCACATCACTAATTATAGATTTTAAGATATGTAATTATGTACAATCAAAGATATTGGGGTTCAAAGTTTATTGTGTGTTTGCGATTATTCTTCAAGTGACCTAAGAGGTTTATTCAAGCTTGTTTTGATGTTATTTCAATATCTATTTATGAACTAGATATTGGGGAGTGTTGTAGACTCCATGAGGACCATATATGTGTATTATGAAGGTTGGACCATTTTTATATAGTATGAATAAAGCTTAAGAAGTTGAATATGTAATTTTTCATGATGTTCCTATGCACTAGGTCAGTGTTTAAGTTATTTGAGCATATGCAGATGTGAGAAGAGTTGACTATGATAATTTGAGGATGTCTAAAGGGATATAAGGAGTGGACCCATGTAATTTAAAGTGGTCCTATGTTCTTTTGTTCCTTGATTAAGTGATAAATCAGTGAATAGGTCTCCATGATACATATAAGGGCTACAAGGGACTATTTGATAGGTGTAGCTACTTAAGGGTGACCCATGGGTGTTATGGATGACCTATGAATATTATTTTTTGAGATGTGTCTTGATGTGAGAGATGACTTAATAATTAAGGCATGTTGAATGGCTAATGAAGGTGGTGATTATCATGTTTGCTTTATAAATAGTGAAATTGAAGATGATGGTTCTAGACTTGTGAGACTTTAGTCAAAGATTTGGGAGAGATTTAAGAGAGTCTTGGATGTGTGAATTATGAATTGAAGGAGAGGTAGAGTTCCTAGTAGATGATTTGATGAGAATTTAAAACTAAGGACTATTTATATGACCTATTGGTCATAATTATGTTAATATAATAGTGTTCTTTCTATTTGAGTATGAGTGAAGGTGAAGAGTGATAATCAAAGGTCCATCATAAGGTTTTGAAGATATTAGTTCATAGGTGTTGTTATGGAAGATAAACATATAAGAGGGTTACATAATTCTTGCAAGGTAAAACTTGTTAAAATTTTAGTTGTTGTTGTAGCTCAACTAGATAGGTGTTGTATCACCTTATGGGATTGTAATATCATTAAATAGGGATTGTAATTCCTTGATCAATTATATCTGGTCTAAATTGGCTCTTGTTATTATAATATAGTAGTATAATTTTATGTTCTAGTGGGTTTTCTCCCCCAAGAGGGTTTCCCACATATGTCATGTGTTATGTGATTGATCTTGTATTATCTCTCTTAGTAATTTATATGAATGATGTGTATGTTTTGTGAATGCTTGTGGTAACTGATTAACTATTTGTAAATATTGAATTTAAATTTGGATTATTTGGGCTCACTTATTCACACCCCCTCTTAGTGATTTTACCTCTAACAATTGGTATCAGTGTAGGTCCTTCATGCAAAATTTAACCACTTGAATTTGATCAAAGGTACAATATTTGACAAAGAAGTTATGGCTTGTATTCAAGACAATCTAGTTTGTGCTTTATCATAAGTTAATAGTGTAAAGACATAAATGTAAAATATTGAGGCAATAGTTAAGAGTCTACAGGTCATGATGAATAAATAGCTAAATCAAATAATGGAACAATTAGAAAGTAAAGTCATGACTTACTCAAATATACTCTGATCTAAGGACAAAAGGGATTCCATCTCCACCAAAAGGGTCAAGAATGAGAATTCATGGATTAATAATGATAAAGAAAAAAGGAGGTCAAATATGAAAAATGTATTCAATGGGTATATCTTCTCCTATGATCATTTTGGTCATAGATTAGGGATTGTGCTCTTTCACCAGAGATCCCAAAAGATCTCATATGCGACAAATGTAACCAACAAGGTCATTATTGAACAAATTTGAAATTTAGGTCAAATTAGGATAGCCCCAGTAAAAAAAATGATTATTAGGCCTATAATGGGGTACAATGTATTTTCATGAGGTTTTTTATAGGTCATTTTATTTTAATTAATGTTGTACTAGCTTTGGTCAATAAGTTTCTAGGTCTATTTATCATTTTGGGTCACTTTAAGGGTCAAATATAGTGCATTTAATGCTTTATATAGGCTTATTGGAAAATTTTCAAGTGTCCAAGATTTTTTTCATGTGCCATGTGTCCTAAGATGTCTTTAGTAATTGTCACTAATTGAAAATTATTAGGTTACTCAAAAAAGGTAGTTTTCTTGAAGAAAATAGTGAGTTTGATACTTGTATAGCCTCTTTGGGAAGCTTTCCACTTGAAAAATATGGAAAAGTGTCTCTTCATATTACACACACTCAAATCCACATTTCATTTGATCTAAAACTAACATTTCTTGCTCGAAAATATTTTTCTCTATTTTCACTCTTCTTGGTAGATTGAAGTAACTTGTAGGTTTTGCTCAGTATGGATAACATAGGGTGTTTCAAGAAAAATGATCCTAGAGTCAAATTATACACTTAGAGACATTTAAATACATATAATAATTTTGATTAATGGTGGCTTGTGCTTCATGAACCTTTTTTTTGAAGTTGAACTTCCAAAACTACTAAATATCTATGCAGCCTATTGGTTTTCTCTTGGTTTGAACAATTTTGTATGAACTAGATACTGATATTACTTCATAATTTTTTAATATTTATCCTCTAATGTTCCCCATATTTTTTTACATGTTTCACAAGGTTTTGAGGTGTTAATCATCTCAATTTACAAAAGGATGTAATTTTTTGAGCTATGGGTAGTTTCACCATTTTCAAGAGTCTTGTGCCTTGTCAAAGGATATAGAGGGTTATTTTAGTTTCATATACATTTTTTCAACGTCTCGCTAGAAATTTTTCACTTTCAATCCAAGTCTTATTTATTCTCATGTTTGGAATCCCATGTCTATACCATGGTATACTAGTCATTCAACATGTTGCTTGGCTTGTTCTAGGTGCTTGCAGGATATATTCACATTGAATAGGATGTTTCAATACTTATTTCATTACCTTATACACTATAAGATATTCATTTAAAAATTTGAAGGAGGTACAATGCCAATTTGAGGAATTATGAAACACACATATTTATTTAATCCTTCCCTACTACCTATGTATCCTAATGCCCTTTAAGTGACCTTAATAGAGATATAAGAGTTTATTTAGAGCATTGAATCATGAGATGAAATCATTTTTAAGGCTTTAGCATAAGGTCACATCATGATGTATACTTGTCAGGTGATATTTTACTAATCAATGTTGACATTATCTTCAAAGGTGGTAACTAAGTTTTAGGCCATTAACCCTTGAACCAAGCAAATAGAGTTCCTAGGGGTTTCATTGTTTTCTTATGACATGGTTAAAAAAAACCTTAGTGCATAAAAATGACCATTCCTTTTAACCCCATCATAATAAAAGAGTCTTGATAAATTTGAAGGTATAATGAGAAATGGAGGAGTGTAATTTTAAGGTCTAATGTGACCCTAAAAAACACTAAATCCTTTCAATATTGTCTACAAGTTAGAAATCAAAAGGAGATCTTTTTCACCAAGGTTGTAAGGTGGACATTATTCCCATGGTTGTAGAGTTAAATTATTGAAGGATAATTCTTGTGACCTAAATATCATCAACACAAGATGGAAAGTGATGTCATTTATCTTTGTATACATCTTTTAGTCCATACATGTTGCCAAATGGGTACCTACAGTAGGGTCATGGTAGTGACCTTAATTTGATGGATAACTAATGATTTAAAGATCTAAGATATATGAGTAAAGGTATACATATGTACCTTGTGATCTTAGGGGAACAAAGTGAGCTCCTTTCATAACATGATCATCTTAGTTAAGGCCTCAAGCACTTAAAGCTAATGTTGACCAAACAATCAAGTCTACAAGACTATGACCCAAATAAGGTGTTTGCCATCCAAAGTGGATGTTTTTTCTTGATACCAATAATTTGAGTGTTTCATTAGGTATAATTAATATAAATTTGTTAATATATAAAATAAAGCTATGTCATACAATTCTCTAGCTCCCATACATCACCTATAGTTTGTGCACTATAGAAATTCATACCTACAACTAAGCAATAGGTACTAGCTTCAATGAGTGTTATTTGAGCATTTTCAATACACTAGAAGTGGTTAAAATGAATTAAATAATGACCAAAGTGAATATAAATAGTTTTTAAGGTATATTTTAACATTATTTCAAGTTTGAAGGAGTGAAAATAAGCTACAGATAAGGGCCAAAGGCTTAGTGTCTCAGTATGGACTAGACAATGAAATATGAAGGTTATTAAGGCATGGAAATGACCCTAGGTGATTTCATAAATCATGAAATAGATATAATAACACTAAATAAGTTATAAAACACCATATATATACATGATTTCATCTTTAAACTTCACCAATATTCACTTTAGATGACTGTGACAGATAGTGAACAAAAAGGGGTAATGGAGGCTCAATTGGAATATAAAGTGCATGGGAAAGGCTAAGAGCTTGAACTAAAAGTTACAATGAATTAATAAATATTTTTAATACTTTAATAATAACCATTATGATTAGTTATTTATATTTATATACACCTTGGTGTTCATATATAGGCTTACATTATCATCTACAACTATGAATAAGTTAGTGAGTCAGTCAAAGATATTTGATAGTGTCTTAGCCATGCAAATTTAATATAAGGTGGATGATAGTGAATTTTTTTTGATAAAATATATAAGTGTTCAAGTAATGTTTAATCATCTTGGACAACCCCATTCAAGACATCAAACGTTTACACGTTTCTCCCCAGGGCAAAAGGCAGAGTCAAAGTTTAATACACAACCTTGAGAATGTAGAGTATATGAAAGGTATGCATAAGTTTAGGGTGGGGAAAAAATTTAAGAAAAATTTTAAATTTTTATGACATCAATAAATTCTTAGGAAACATATTTAATTCATGGATAAGGACCTAAACAAACAAGAACATATTTCTTATGAAGAGACCATGCCCACAGTCATTTTGCCTCGAGATAGTCTTGAAATTTGGAGAGCTCAAAGGTCCAATGACTTAACCAATAGATAAAAATTTGAAATAAAAATATAAATTAAATTATAAATACCATATAATATTTATTTTTTAGAGATATATAGGGAAAGTTAGCCCTATTTTATCTCAGATAGGGGGCACTTTCTCATGCACAAACCCTAGCATATTTGACAGAAATTGATGAAAATTGAATCCATGAGATTTTAGGACCTTTTGTGAAGGTTTTATAGGTTTTAATAAACATATATAAAAATTATATACTAAGATTTATTGGGTTAATTTAGACAGGGAGGTCAAAAATGGAAAATATGCAAGTAGACCTAGATGACTAGGCCGACAACTAACACCCAAATATAGGGTTATATGCAATTCCATACCTAATAATGGTTTATGAATCATTATGAAATGTTTTTGGGATAAAAATAGATATTTTTTAACCTTATATAGACAGATAAAATCACCAAAAACCATTCTAAGCTCTAAAGACAACATAGACCTACTAGGCAAGGTCTAGACCTAGTGGCCAAATGAGGAGTCCGTCACATTTTTGGCATGAGGTGAGAATTATAAATTGTTTTAACATGTGGATGATATGTATAAAGGTGTGTTAAATATATAAAATTTAAAATAAAACATAGGAAATTCATTTTTGGACCTCAAAACCATTTAAACTTGTGTAAAGGGTGAAAACAAACTCGATAGGCCATCTTTTAAATATCATATATTTCATGAGTATATATATGGCGAAAAAATGAGTTATTTGATGTTATAAATTATATTTAAGGAAAAAAATTTGAATTTTGGATGTACAAACTTTATGAACCAACCTTAAGACTTAAAACATGCCTAAAACCCTATTAAACCCTCAACCAGGACCAATTTGAAGAAATGGAGTTGGAGATGAAATAAAATGGAATTTTGTAATATTAAACATACTTTAATCTTAATAATACTCACTAAATCTCCTTCCAATGCTAAATAATTATATGGAATTGTATGGATGAGGGAAGAAATAGGCTTTTTATCACTATTTTATGTGTTTTGTAGGTTGTAAGAAGTTTTAAGTGATTAAAAACACATGTATAGAAATTTTGAATACTTAATATAAATTTATATTTAATTTTCATGAATTTAAAATGTTTCTAAGTTATCCAAATAGGTCCTTCAACTAAGCCAATCAAAACTAGCCTAATGCACAAGCTAGTGAAAGGAGTGAAGAGCTTCACTTGAACTAATTTAAAATATTTATTGATTATTCCAAGGATGTGTAGGATATTTAAATTTTTAATTCACTCCATACCATGTATTTTAATGTTAAATTAAATTCATTTTTGAGGCCGTGTGTGTAGATTGCATGAAAGGGTAGTTTTCTAGACAACAGATGATGATGGCTCACTTCTAGAGGTTTAAAATATACCAATCAAGCAAAAAATGAATGAAGAGTAATTTACAATGTATAAAAATTTCATTACAATCATTTAAATTCATCCAAATAAGTTAGGGGACGTTCAAAGAGGCCCAATCATGAAAGAGGTTTTTTTGTGCAAAAAGAGGAGTTTCTTGCCACTTTTATTCAAGTTTCTAACTTGAATTGACACCTGTTGAGCCTAAAATTACATGGTTCATACCATATCCTCCTAAAATTTAAAATTAACTCATTTTATCAAATTGAAAAGTGCCCTTGTGACCCTTGGACTTCTCTCTCTCTCTCTCACTCACTCTCTCTCTCTCTCTCTCTCTCTCTCTCTCTCTCTCTCTCTCTCTCTCTCTCTCTCTCTCTCTCTCTCTCTCTCTCTCTCTCTCTCTCTCTCTCTAAGAGTTGGCTATTTTGGCATTGTATTGGATTCCCCACCTAAGTATTGAAAAAACTTACTCATTTGTATACATTTTTATCAATAAAATTAATAATTTTTACCTCTTCATGAGTATTCATAATTGTGTTCCACTTGAATGATGAATCTTATTTAGTGAAGACTATGGATTCCTAGCATGTTGTCTCATTCTTTCACCCTATTTATAGTTAGAAAAATTCTTCTTGTACAGCATGTCAAGCATTTTAGGGGATGTGAAATGTTGAGTTATTTATTATTTTAATTATTTACATTGAATTCCTCTTTTCTATTCATCCTATTTATTCACATTCATCCATGACTTCATAATGTAGCATTGATGTGAGAAGATGAAGATTGAAGGAGTGTATTTTTAGTTTATTTCTTGGTCTCAAGTGTAGAATTCAATTGGTTGGAAGTCATAAAATTGATTTGGTGTATCACCCCCTTAATCTATATTTTCTTTCAAATATCTCTCTCTTTTCACTCCCAAAAATTAGTAGTAGGTTCAATCATAAGTGGTACATCAAGGGAGCTAGCCCTATCTAGAGACTCACCTCATTCTTTAGGCTACAAAAAATACTAGAGGTGAGTTCATTATGACACTTTGATGGGGAGAGATTTACATCTCCTTAAAGGGTTCAAATCCAAGTGACAATAGTTTTTGGAATGCTTGGTGGGACTCCTGTTCCAAGAGTTGGAGGATTTTTTATTGTCCTTCAACACATCAACCTTTGGAGGCATATTTTCAAGCATCAATGGAAAATACAAAGACATATCATCTAGTAAAGTATCACAAGTTTTCATTTTAATATTTATGGTAACATATTTCTTTGTGTCCTTGTTTTCAATGAAGATTCATGGATGACCTCAGATTTGAGTTTTGTTCTCTACAAATTGTTGAAACGTACACACCTTGTCCCATACCCTATTAATATGAAAAAGTTATTCATAAATATTTTTATGATCATTATCAGTCCCATTATGACCATATTAAACCCTATCATGAGTTTTATTAGTCTTATACCTAGCCTTCTCAATGTTTTACACCTCTTAGTCAACCTAGTCTTTTCTCTAATCAGCCCATTTCCACCTTCAAGAAAACACTTTTGGGCTATGAGAGAAACATGTTGGATCTTGACACACAAATAAGATGTGTTATAGAAGTTCCTAATCATGTCATTCAAAATTTAAGATATTCATTAGTGTTGGTCAAGAGAGAATGGGTACCTATAGAGAGAGCTAATTAGCAAAGGCTCATAAGTGAGATGCTCAATGTGAGTGGTTTAATCTCTTTTTTAGAGGAGAGGTTAGAAGTTAATGAGATAAAACATCACCATACCTATTATCCTCCATATCCACTTGTCCAAGTTTTATACCAGACATACATGACCCCTACTCATGAGCCAAATTAAGCTTGTGAAACTCATCCTTTTCTAACTCAGTTGGAAGAAAGAGTTGAAAGAAGAAACCTTGTGTTTAAAGCTAATATTGATAGACAAATTGAGGTGGATAATATGAATTTTCAATAGTCCATGTTGGCAAAAAAAAAGTGGATTTCAAGCTTTCATTTCCCTCTCACATTATATCCCCACCACCTCAAAAAGATAATCATAATCCCAATTTCCTAAGCTGAAACAAAATAGTGGAGTCATGGGGAAAAAAGGAGGTGAAAAGTCTGGACCAAGGGTGTGAAATTAAGAATACATCTAATCCTAACATCCTAAGTTAGAGCAAGATAGTAGAGTCTTGGGGTAAAAAAGATTATAGAATCATTGTCCAAGAGTATAAAGTGAAAAATGGAGTTGATCCTTTGTAAGTCCCTCTCACTCTTCCTTAAAAAGCATCTTCCATTCCATTGTAGCCTTCATGAAATCATTATCCCCATGATGATTCCTATCAACTTCAATAAAAGATTTTCCAAGAGAACCTAACCAAAAAAATAGAGGAATTAGAAGCAAAGATGAAATTATTAATGCAAGGTGAGATGGAGGGTTTAGACCCAAAAAAATATATTATGCCTAAACACACCCCATCTCCCCTTCCTCAAGAACTTCCCAAAGAGTCTCTTACCTTCCATTCTCAATATGATCTTGAGCTCTATATTCCACCTCCACCAACTAGTTCATCTTGTCCTTACCCTATCACCCTTTTCCTTGATGGACCTATGGTGTTGGAACCAAAGGAGGATCAACCAGTTGATAAAGAAAGAAAGCTCTTTCTTGAAGAAAACCTACCTCCTTGGTATCCTTGTTGGGTTAGATTAGATTATTTAAAGATGCCTAGTCTTGACATCACCATGAAGGAGGCTAAAGATCTTAAAGATTTTTTTAAAAAAATTAGATTTTATGAACTTAGACACAACTTGAGAGCCCTTAAAATGTCCTATGTATTGAATAAGAGGTGAGTTCTTGTCTATATCTCTTTTCTTAGTTGATGATGAAGAATGTTTTCTTTGTGTTGAAGAACCTATCTTGAGAGAGGCAAATGAAGAGGAACATGATCAATTTATGGCTGATGAAGAAGACCTCATGGGTGTTTATGAGGAATAAATCACCATAGGAACTCCCTTTAATGAACAAAAGGGAAATTCTCAAGCTTTTGCCTCTATTTTTGAAGTATAATGTGTTATCAAGAAGGGAGAACACTTTCAAGCCATCCCTCAAGAAGTGGTAGCCTTGGGAGAGTATTATGAGAATAAGATAGAGGAAATATCCATTGAATATGATTTGATCAAAGATGAAGAAGAGGTTTCTTGTGTGGAGATTTTAGATTAGGTTTATGAGGAAGGATGTCTTCCCTTTTCCAAAGAAGAAAAAATGATCATAAACTCTTTCATCACTTTACAAGACACCATGGATGAATATGGAAAAGTTCTTAATTAGTATTTAGATGACTTGTTTGAATTTATTGGGGTAGGTTATACTCCTCTTCAAGGAGGATATTAGTTGGTCAAAGATGGAGAAGGAAACATTAGTACACAATTAAGTATGAAAATAAAAACCAATCTTTCAAATATATCCTTTCAAGTTTAAATGTGTTGTATGGATTTATTAAAAAATGTCCAAGTTTAAAAGATTTATGTAATGTGTCATGTGTCCTACAAGGTCTTTAATAACTGTCACTAATTGAAAATTGTTAGGTCACTCAAAAAGGTAGATTTTGTAGAAGAAAAGAGTGAGTTTGGCACTTGTATAGCCTCTTTGGGAAGTGTGTCACTTGGAAAATATGGAAAATTGTCTTTTAAACTCCCCCACACTCAAATCCATGTTTGGTTTGATCTAAAACTAACATTTATTACTAAAAAAATTTTGCTCCATTTTCACTCTACTTGGTCAATTGAAGTAACTTGCAACTTTTTGTTTGATATGGTTAACATAGGGGATTTCAAGGAAAATACTCTTCAGAGAATATTATAAACTCAAAGACCTTCAAATATATTGATGAAAAAATTGGCACATCAATGAATCAACCCTTTCACCTATCGTGAAGGTCAAATTGGAATCATACCAGTCTAATCATAGGGGTTCTTAAGGTTAGTTTTAGGATCCTAAAGATGTAAAGGGGTTTTATAATAATTTTTAGGAAAATAATTAATAAGTTATCAAAGTAACTTATTCCATTATCTCAATTGAGAATCTTTATTAATTAAGAATCAATTGAAATATATATCTATAATCTATCCTATTCGATAAAGATAATCTATTAATTAAACAACCTCTTGAAAAATAGAAATCTGATTTTGAAAATATATGTATAAAAAATAAACTTCATTAAATTTTTCTATGGCTCAATATCCAACTTAAGAGAAAAGAAAACACTAACATAAAATGACAAGAAAGACAAAGAAACTAAAGAACAAAATAGGAAAGAAGAACTGAACTGAAAAGATTAACATGAAGCCTAAAAGAACAAGGGAAAAGTAAAACTAGACTAAAACCTAAAACTAAGAAACATTATGCTATAAAAATAATGAATTAAAAGTATACCTATTAAAAGACATAATCTATAATAATATTAAACTCTAAAAGGAAAAAATTAAATGAAACATAAGAACAAAAACCAAGGTAATTAAAACAACTACTAAAGGAATACTAAAGAAAAACATAAATAAACTATAAAAGATTTTAATCTAAGAACTAAATTAATATTTAGTGTTAATTTACTACTAATAAACTTCTGAAAATACTAAACTAAACCATAAAGATAAAAAAACAACTAAAGCTATTAAATAAAATTTTAAATCATCTATTAAAGTATGTCAAATATTTACAAAAGAGTTGTGAGTCTCAATATGAGATTAGTCTTATCATAAAAACATATTAAAATGAGAAATCCAACATTTCCCAATACAAAAGTTGAAAAAAGGATAACTTATCAATTGATTAGATCAATGAAGTGGCACAGACAATACAAAGTGATCATCATTTTTAGGTTGAATACTTTGGATTTTTCTCATAGGACTATATATAACAGTCATCAAAAGATATTAGACTTAGAAAACTTTAGATAATCATCAATAGATGACAAATATAGTTAGATATACCTATGTTTCATAAGTTATTACTCAACCATAAGATAAATTACCATTGGGTCTATTTGCAAAAGTTGTACTATCCTAGAGAAATTACATAGAAAAAAGAGATGAATGAATGATTTAGAATAATACTCCAGTCTTCAATACCTATTGAAATTCTATCTACAAATGAAAGTTTGATCTCCTTTTATCCTTCAACTTTAGTAATGAAATAAGTTATAACTAACCTTTAGTTCGTTATTAGTTAAGGTTAACAAATTGACTTATAAATTAATTAGTTAATATAAAATATAAGACAAGATTAAATAAGACTCTAAAGTCTTAATTAAATCAAACTATTTAAATGAAATAACCTAGGTTCTAATCTTAATGGATGGGGACCCCATCTTAATAACAATAAATTAGGACACATGAATAATCATAAAATAAATAATAAATTGATGAATCCTACTCTTGTTTAAACCATAATTCAATTTAAACTATAAACTTAAGCATATATTAATTATATCTCAAAATATTTGTTTTATCCATGTCTTCAAAAATAAATAAAAAGATAAGTTTTAAAATTACATCAAGTTTTCTGAATAAACAAAGTTATTCCTCATAATCATTTGAATCTGATAAAACCTCTATAACTAGTTTATCTTGCTAATCAAGACAAATAGCATATTCTATTTTATATTTAGGAAAAGGTGAAAATCTAGTGCCTATCTCAGATGTACCAACATCAACTTCTAATTTCATCTTTTTAATTCTTTTCAGCTTTTTTGGTGGTTTAGGTTCTTTTCATTTTCTAGTAGTACTCTTCTTAGCAACATGATCAGACATATCAATAGATTTCCTTTTACTACCAAATATATGACCTCTCAAATTCAACCTTTTAGACCCCAAGATTGGTTCATTATGAGCACCTAAAAGGTTCAATTTATTACATTTCCTATTGAGTTTATTATTAGATATACCAAGAGTATCTTAAATAGTGGCAATGTTCCTAAGGTCCTTAACATGAACCACCTCTTTATTTAATTGATTTTCCAACTAACTATTAGGAAATTGATGGGTAGGAAGTGGCTGGTCAATTAGTTCTCTAAAATAGGTGGTTGTAATTGTAGATAAGGATCATGTTTAGGATGGTGTTCAATAAAATGTGAAGAACTATTTTGAGATTGAGCATGGGCTCCAACTCTTTTCCCTCAAAATATCTTATGACCTCTATGGTTTGTAAAACCAACACAACCTATCTAAATAGGAAGAGAATTCATGACATTATAGAAGTTAGGATTAGAATCATCAAAATAGATGGACATTATTGTGCTTTGAGGGCATCTATGCCAAAAACACCTAGCACAGAAACCAACCCCACTAAAAATTTGACTATAGTTTGACTAACTTCATCAATTTGACCTTTTACCCCACCCTCCATCATTACTATACTCTACTGGTTGTTCCCACCTAGACATTTTTGAAAGAAGCAATAATTTGAAAAGAAGTCAAATTCAAACTCTAAGCTTATGACTAAAAATTATTCATGTTCCAAAAACATTACTCATCACTATGTTATATCTGAAAAACCATACTGATTTCCATGCTCAAAATTATAAAACAAATTTCATTCTTAAATTATTTCCTCATTTGAAATTGAATCATTCCAAGGAAAGTATTCAAGAAATTTTAAATAATTGAAGAAATAATTAATCACATATAATTTATTACTACCTTTACAAAACTATGTCATGATTAGAAATATTGAAGAAAAATGTCTAACTCAGAACAAGAACCCAAACCATGTCAGAATCCACAAGTAAACTCATGTTTAAAATAAATTAATATAACTTTTCAATTTCCTTCTTTGTCTACAATAATTCCAAATCATTTTGTACTCAACATATCAACATTGAAACCCAATAATCTATGTGAATAAAACCAAAGTGAGATGTCCAAAACCTGAAAAACCCTTAACAAACAATTTTTTCTACAACAAATTATTGCATGCTACTTTTCCTTATCTTTCTTTATTCATGCAACATATTTCACTATAGATTTGAAATTAAAGATTGGAAATGCAAAACATGTAAGAAACTAAGAATGAACCTTTGTGTATGCAGAAGATTAATGAAACAAAGCTCATCATCAAATATATTTAATACCAATTATTACATAGTCCATAACATCTAAAAACTAAGAAGGGATAATAATGTAGATGAAACCCTATACTTTAAATGACAATAAACTATTTTGACTAGGACAAGTCTGAAACTACCACAAGAACCTCCATATTTCTGAGAGATAAATAATTGAAAATATGCATACTTATTTTAAGTTCACAATAATATTCGTACATCCAACAACATGATTTTTAAACACCCACATCTAAAATTATTTTTATGTAAGGTATCACCTGACAAAGAAGATGAAAAGATTTCATTGAAATTTCACCAAACAAAAACAAAGAGTTCAAAATTGAAAATCAATAACTACTTCTAATTTGTCACCCAAAATTATACAATGCTATAAATACCAAAATTGTCATTATATGTAGAAAATTAAAAAGAAAATATCAAATCTTTAAAACCATAAATTCCCATTTTGAAATCTATTCCACAAAATCCAATTTTAGAAATGTTGACTTGCATAGATATCTAAACATATTTTCATTGAACATAGAAAACACTCAAATGCATCCACTTCTCAGGCCCCCAAATGAGATAAAACTAGAACATCCATACTTGAAATCAACATTGAAACCCATGTTTGAATCTTTGTGCTTAATTTTCTTTCTGCAATTACCATTGAACCAAAATTTTACTTCAACCAAAAGCTTTCCAAAATGACAATCAACTCAATAAAACCAACCTTTATTTTCCAACTTCACCTCATAACTGCTTAGGGATATGTACTCTCTTCCTATTAATCCTCACTAACTCTTGCCAAAGTTAGCAATTTGCTAATACATTTCAACCAATTGCCAAACTTAGTATTCACTATTCTTTCCTACCAAATTCTATGCTAAACTACATGATTTGAAGAGATAGGTGAGTCATTAATCCACACCTTACCACCAAGATTTCTATGATCTGAAGCATCTAGAAACATTAAAAGACAATGCCACCTTGAACAAGCTTTGATAGTAGTAATATGCCAAGTTACCCTTATAATCTTTCTGATGTCAAACCACATTCTAAATATACATGCCAACTCAACTCATGAGGATAGACTCAAGTGCATATGCCCACTCAAAATAACATCGTACATCATGAAAACTAAGCCATCAACCAAATTATATAACCAAAGTTTCTTGTCAAATAAAAATTTAGGTGTTTAGTCAATCTTAAGCCCATATGCATTTAAAACCAAACCATGACAAGTTCCATGCAATGTTAATGTAAGGCTAGGATTAGTGAAATTAGATAAAACCTTATAATGAACCAACATTTCCTTATGAAACTCATTATAATTAATGTATGTGATGATGAAAACAATGTCTATCTTACGAAAATGGCATATACATCTGATGAGAATATTCTTTGATTCTCAAAAAAATGCTAAGGTAATTATCATGCATATAAAACCATAGATTACAATGATATGAACAACTTAATGAGATAGAATCATTTTCCCAAGAAAGCACATCAAAGTGCAAATTCCTTTCTATAACCTGATCAATTATTGGTACTCCAAAACTATATCCTTTTAAACTGTCAAGATGAATAAGCCATATTTGATCCATAAATAACAACTAAATCTCATGATAATGACTGATATAGAACTATATCCAAAAGCTTGAAAAATTATAGCAAATCTCAAATGCAATAATTCCAAACATATCACTGAAATAATTCAAATGTATATGAACTAAAACTACCAACTAAACTCTAACTAGTCATGAGTATAGCAATATATGCATATTTTATTCATTCATCCTCTTTGCCTTTTGAAATCACAATAACAAAAATAAAATCATCAATCAATCATTATGATCTCATAATCAAAATACATCTATTAATATTGTTAATAAATAAGGGTCCTCGACATAGTTTTAGGCTTTTATGACTAGGTCATCACTATGGCAGTATGATTTTGAAATTTGGAGGGTATAGAAAATAGGCATAACATTAGCAACCTTGATAGTCAATTTTGTGAAATAAATTTGATTATATTTTTTTTTTGCCTATATATAAAATGCCTATTTACCTTGAGAGTGTGATCTAGTAAAATCATTTCTCAAGTAGCTAAGTGTGAACCCCTAAAAAGATGAATTTAGATAGGGATGGAACATTCAGCTAGTGTGGCATGAAAAAAGGGAAATAATTAACAAAGAAGTTTAGTCTAGATGCACAAGCAATTTAAAAATGCCTTAAGAACAAAATATAATGATGAATTAACCTTCTCACACAACCAAGTATAAAATATTCATATTATCATTAACTATGATTCTGAGTTTGTAAGAATATTTCTCAAATGAAAGTTACTTGCAATATTTCTATAGTTTCTCATATCCTTGCTTCAAATGTGATCCTTTTCATTTAAAAACTTTCATTGGTCTAATCAAAAAAAAGCAAGAGTAGTAAGCAAACAAAAATAAAAACAAACAATAAATAATAAAGAAAGAGAAACAAAACCCAAAACAAAAGAAAAGCAAAAAACTAGACAAACAAACCAAAACTACTAATCATAAAACCACTTGACATGATGGCCATTTATCAAATAATGTAGCCAACTACCTTCAAGGTCTTTAAGATAAAAAGAATGATTACCAAGTATTTTAGAAATTCTATAAGGTCCAAGCCATAATGTATCAAATGTATGGTGTTTCCCTGGGTCCTCATGAGCTTTATCCCAATATAATACTAGATCTCCAACCTTAAACTTCTTATTTGACACCTTTTTATCAAAAAAATCTTTAGATTTTGCTTAGCCTTTTGCAATTTTTGAAGTGTAGTATCTTTAGATTCATCAAGTGCTATCATGTCATGTATCCTTTACTCAATTAAATTTACATATTCTTCTATGTATTTCAAGGTATTTCTTGTCAAAGAAATCTAGAGTTCTATAGGTAAAGTAACTTCAAATCCATATTCGAACATAAAAGGAGAATAACCAGTTCCTACTTTAATAATAGTTCTATCAGCCCATAAAGCTTCAATGATTTTAAGATGCTAATTTATTTTGTTATCACAAACTAACTTCATTATATAAATCAATTTTTTATTAGTGGACTCAGCTTGAACATTCCCTTATGGATAATATTTTGATGAATGACTAGAAATAATAGAATATTTTCCTAAAATTTCTAAAAATTCACTTGAAACAAATTGTGGTCCATTATCAGAAATAATTTTGTATGGGACTCTAAATCTAGAAAAATTTAAATTTTCTAAAAATGAAATCACTTCACCTGTAACTAAAGTTTTAAGAGCTTTAGCTTTAGGCCATTTAGTGAAGTAATATATGGCTATCAAGATATAGCTATGACCTACAGATGATGATAGATGAATGTCTGAAATAAAATCTATGCCCACTTAGCAAAAGGTTTTTCAAGAATAACTAGGTTTAAAAACATTACAAGTAATCTATCCCTATCAACAAAGAGTTGACAAGGCATATAGGAACATACTAATTTATAAACATCCTAAAATAAAGTGGGCCAATAATAACCAACTCTTAAAATTTTATAAGTTATTTTCTTTACAACATAATGTCCATCGTAACTTCCTTCATGATAGCCTCTAAACACCTTCTATGTTTTATCTTGAGTAAGACACCTTAATAAAACACCATCATGATTATGGTAAAATAAATAAATTTCTAGATAACAAAAGTAAAATGTTTTTAACCATAATGAACTTCTTTCTTTCTTATTAAAGTTGCTTGTGCAAGATTGATGTTGAAAATAGTGGACTAAGTCACAATACCAATTATCCTCAACCAATAGACAGTCATAATCATTCATTTCATGTCTATACTTAAATTATATAGAAAATTCAAAAAACTTCATTGTTTTAAAATGAGCTTTAAGATTTAATTTTTCATCAATAAAAAGGACTGCAATATTGATATCTGACACTGCATTTTTAGCTAAGTGTTTCGCTAATTCATTTCCTTTGATAGATCTTGATGATTCAAATTCAAGATCAAATTCTTGAATATAAATAATCCACTTAGCAAGCCACCCTTTAATAATTGGTTTCTTTAAAATATATGACAAAATAGGTATGTTAGATTGCATGAGAATTTTGTTTTCCATCAGAAAATATCTAAATTTGATTAATGATGAAATAAGAGAAAAGACAAACTTTTCAACTACAGGGTACCTAGTTTTAGTATCTTTCAAAGATTGGCTCGTGTAACCAATAGGTTTTTCTTCATTATTTTCAAAATCTTGAGTAATTACAGCTCCTATAGCTTTTTTTCTGGAGTTAACATAAAGGATAAATGATTTATTTAAATCAAGTTTAGCAAGGACAGGTGTACTAACAATGGTATTTTTTAGTGAAGTAAAATCTAGATAATCATTTTCATCCCAAATGTAAATATTATCCTTCTTTAACAAAACCTATAAAGGGTTAGTCTTATCAACAAAATTAGAAATGAATTTTCTAACAAAGTTGATTTTACAAAAGAAAGACCATAAACTTGACTAATCTTTTGGATGAGTTAGTTACTTTATTGCTTTAATTCATTCTGGATCAATGTAAATACCATCCTTAGAGATTATATGACCCAATAATTTACCTTCAATTACACAAAAAATAGACTTCTTTGGATTTATAAAAATTTCAAACTTCCTACATCTTTTTAAAATTTCCTAAAAATGATCTAAATGATTTTTCTCTTTTGGAATGAATAGTAAGGTCATCTAAATAAACTTGAATGATTACACCTATTAAATCATCAAAAGCTACATGCATAGACCTTTTTAAAGCATCTCTAGCATTTATTAATCTAAAATACATTAGATTATAAGTAAAAGTGCCTCTGTGTGTGATGAAATTATTCTTATGCCTATCCTCAAGATTCACAATAATCTGATTATAACCTAAAAATCCATCTAATAAAGACATCATTTCAGATCCTGCAACCTGATGTAATATCTAATCTATACTTGGTAAAGGAAAATTATCTTTAATACTTTCTTTTTTAAAGTCTCTAAAATCAACACAAAGCCTAATATCTCCATTTTTCTTCCTTATAGGTACTAAATTATCCACCCACTTAGAATATGTTAGAGAAAAAAAGACACTAGCATCAATCATTTTATCTAGCTCTTTGTTAATGGTGTCTTCTAAGAAAGGGCTAATCCTTCATATTTTCTATCTTACATGCTTAATACTTGGTTTAATAAAAATATCATGTTTGATAATATCTATATTGTAACCTTTAAGATCTTTATAAGACCACCCAAATATATCAATAAACTCTTTGAAAAATTTAATGAATTTAAACTTTTCATTTTCAATTACTTGTATCCCTAAATAAACATATTTAGGATCATCTTTAGTTCCTAAATTTATGTGTAAGTTTTCACCTATGATTATTCTTGATGGTTACTCATTTCTAGAAATTTTGAGCTAATCATTAGGAGAAAACATAGATTCTAAAATTACTAAACCAACAGATAATTTGTTAGTACCTAATTCTAAATAATCACCATAATTAAATACATAATCGTCCTAGTCAAAATATTTGCCTCTGATAAATGAACCTATATGTTCATCACAACTGAAAAGCAACCAACTCTCTTTAAAATCAAGAATTTTAGGGTGAAATACTTTAATCAAAGGGAAATCAACAATAGGTTCAATTTCACTAAAAGTAAGATTGGAAGCATAAAATGCAAGTTTATGTGCTCTTATATTAAATTCCTTGAGAATATGGGTAATATTTAAAGCTTCAAAAAAATTAGTTAATGTGCATACCTTTTGAGTGTAACAATGAAAACATGTTTGATTGGTCTTATAAATCTTTTGAATTTGTGTCACTATCAACTCTAAGTCTCTAAAAACTATTAAGTGTTTAATATTTACTTCTATGGCTTTCTCTAATCCCAAACATAATGCCTCCAACTCTATTGTATTATTAGTATTTTAAATGGACAATCTATAAGCATAATGAAATATCTTACTGATGGGAGATATGAGACAAATACCAACACCACTACCTTGTTAAGAACAAGTTCCATCGAAGTAAAGAGACCATAAAAGGTGTTTTCTAAATTTTTTTTCATGTTGGTTTTCTAGTTCATCAACATTTAGTAATTCATAAGTCTCGATACCTATTTCTATGTATGAGATATTGGAAGAAGAAGGTTATTCAATTAGAGTACTAGAAAAATCTTCTCTTTTAATAAATGCAATCTCCTTATTAACTAGAGCTAAAGTTACAAATTTACCAACAAATTCTCTAGTTGCCTTTGACCAGTTCCTTCCTAATAACATGGCATAATTATTAAGAATATCTAAAATTTGAATATTAGTCATTCAATTAACATGTTTATCTTTCAAAATCTTAATAACTATATCATGAAATTTGCCACAACTCTTAGTTTGTCTTGTATCAAAACTGGTATGATTTTTGCCATCTGCTTCATAAGAAATGCCCAATTGATCAACAATACACTTGGGCATGATATTTTTTTAAGCACCATTATCCAAAATATAATTATGTATTATTTTATTACCAATTTTAACCATGACATAGAAAGGAGGAATATAATCAGTAGGGGGATCAGATTGTTGAGAGTAAATATGTTCAACATTACTTTCTTTTTGCTAACCAACATCTGATCTAGGATTCTTAACTACTTCATTAATTTTATCTAATTATCTAGGAAGAATAACAACTTCTAATAATGAAAATCTAGCTTTAATGGTTGAAAAATCATTAATTATATTGTAGGTCTTAGCATTTGTTTGCCTAAAATTCTTAGACTTATAATGTTGATATTGTGAATTGTTATATCCAATAGCAAAAAGAGTATTTTGATCATTTTTATCATTTTTATGAGCTATTTTATCCTTATCATCAAAATGAGACTTGTCATTTTCTGACCTATTATTGTTAGAAACTTCATAATCCTTATTTCTAGTATTTATAACATAATTTTTTTCTTTTTCTGAAGACTCATCAATATTATTTATATTATACATTGAATCCTTAGTTATAATTTATTTTCCATGTAGTAAATATTTCTTAAATTTAATAACTTGACATGTTTCAAAATTATGATCAAGTTCACAAACCTAAAAATAATAATAAACACTATATTTCTTCACATTTCTATGAGAAGAGGAAGGTTTATCAGTAAGTTGTCTTATAACAGTGACTAGCTCATTTCCTAGACTTTGGATTGCCTTTAATATTTCAGCATTATCTAAATTCAATCCCATATTGGATTTATATTTAAAACCTACACATTTTAGCTTCTTTTCATAATCAATATAGAATAAAATGGTTTCATCATATTCAATTATATCTTTATCTTTTAGTGCCATTTTATATTTTAAAGGTAAAACATTCCAAAAATAAAGCCTCAACAATTTCCTAGAAGGCTTGATATCACTTGAAATTTTTTGATGTAATTTGGCAAACCTAGAAACAAAATGATACATAGTTTCACCTGGATCTAATGAAATGTTTACAATATCATTAACTAATTCAAAATATTCTTTATCTTTTCCAACGGATAATTATAACCATTGTTCTACATCAATCGAACTATCAATCACTTTTATAGGTAGACTAATAAATGCTTGATAAGCTTTTCCTTCTAATGTTTGTGTAAAAACTCTTAAACGAGTCTTCTCATTAGTTATTCTAAGAGTTTCATAAACCAATCTAAAATCTTATAAATGATTCTCCCAAGACTCTCCAACTGAACCAAATAAATTAGGTATGTTTAATCCCTTGAGAGAAGGAAACTTACCTGGATGATTTCCAACATTGATTGGACTTGTATAAATCCAAGGAGCTATAGCTATATGATGTTATTTTTGGATTTCCTCTTCATCTTCACCTTCTATGATTTCTTCAATTTCTCTATTATCTTGTAACCCATGAAGGAGATCTTCTAGTCTCTTTTTTGGTATTCATTATTCTGCATCTGGTTAATTTTCTTCCAATTGATTCTTAATTGGTGGGTTTTTGACAATTTGATCCACCATTATAATTTTCAATAGATCCTATCTCTGAGATATGACTATCTTGTACCTAATTATTTTGGCCAAAATGATGATTAGGCAAAGGAATTTCAACATGATCAACAAAGTCATCAAAAGAACAAACATAAAAAGATATAAACTTTTATGATGAAGATTACTGGCTAATACTGGTGCTCTATCTTCTTGAATCCTTCTATTAAAGTTAAGTATCTCATGCTGATCTTCACATGTTAATTTTGAATACCAATCAATTTCAAATTCAACAATTTCAAATTCTTCATTAATTACTTCAATAATTTGAAGATCTTTAGGATGATTATACCATTCAAAACATGTTAGATTAAAATTGATATCCATCTGATCCTATTCAAACTTTAAAATAATTTGAATAACTGGAAGTTGTTGACCTCAAAGAACCAGTAGTAAGGAAACAGATTTTATAAAACTTTTTCCCTAGTGGAGTCACCAAATTTGTTCATGAAAAAAATTATCACGTCAATGAATCAACCCTTTCACCTATTTCAAAGGTCAAATTGGAATCATATCAGTCTAATCATAGGGCTTCTAAAGGTTCATTTTAGGATCCTAAAGATACAAATGGGTTTTATAATAATTTCTAGAAAAATAATCAATAAGTAATCAAAGTAACTTATTTCATTAGCTCTATTGAGAATATATATTAATTAAGAATAAGTTTAAATAGAAATATATAATCTATCCTATCTGATAGAGATAATATATTAATTAGACAACCTCTTGAAGAATAGAAATTTGATTATGAAAATATGTGTATCAAAAATATACTTCATTACATTTTTCCATGGTTCAATATCTAACTTAAGCAAAAAGAAAACACTAATAGAAAATGACAAGAAAGGAAAACAACAACTAAAGAACGAAACAAGAAAGCAGAATTGAACCAAAAAGATTAACATGAAACCTAAAAAGATCAAGGGAAAAGTAAAAATAGACTAAAATCTAAAACTAAGGATTATTATGCTATAAAAAGCAATGAACTAAAAGTATACCTATTAAAAGACATAATCTAGAATAATATTAAACTTTAAAAGGATAAAATTATATGAAACATAAGAATAAAAACCAAGGTAATTAAAACAACTACTAAAGGAATACAAAAGAAAAACATAAATGAAATATAAAAGATTTTAAGCTAAGAACTAAATTAATAGTTAGTGTTAACTTACTACTAATAAACTTCTGAAAATACTAAACTAATCCATAAAGATAAATAAAAACTAATGATATTAAAGAAAACTTTAAATAATCTATTAAAGTAAGTCAAATATTTAAAAAAGAGTTATGAGTCTCAGCATGAGAGTTCTCTTATCATAAGAACAGATTTGAAATGAGAAATCCAACATTTCCCAATACAAAAATTGAAAAAGGAAAACTTTGCAATTGATTAGATCAATGAAGTGTCACAGACAATGCGAAGTGATCATCATTTTGAGGTTAAATACTTTTAATTCTATACATAAGACTATAAATAACAGTCATCAAAAGATATTAGACTTACCAAAATTTAGATAATTAGTAATATATGAAAAATGTAATAGGATATACATGTGTTGCATAAGTTATTACTCAATCATTAGATAAAGTATCATTGGGTTTATCAGTAAAAGTTGTACTATCTCAGAGAAATTGCCTAGAAAGAAGAGATGAATGAATAACTTAGAATAATACTTCAGTCTTCAATACCTGTTGAACTTCTATCTTCAAATGAAAGTTTGATCTCCTTTGATCCTTCAACATTAGTTATGAAATAAGTCATAACAACCTTTAGTTAGTTATTAGTTAACATTAACAAATTGACTTATAAAATCAATTAGTTAATATAAAATATAAGAAGATATTAATTAAGACTCTAAAGTCTTAATTAAATCAACCTATTTGAATGAAAGAACCCTAGTACTAATATTAATGGGTGGGGACCCCATCTTATTAACAATAAATTAGGACACATGAATAATCATAAAATAAATAATAAATTGATGAATCCTACTCTTGTTTAAACCATAATGGAATTTAAACTATAAACTTAAGCATATATTAATTATATCTCAAAATATTTTTTTATCCATGTCTTCAAAAGTAAATATCAAGATAGGTTTTAAAATTGCATCATGTTTTCTGAATAAACAAAATTATTCCCAATAATCATCTAAATATGATAAAACCTCTATAACTAGTTTATCTTGCTAATCAAGACAAACATTATATTTCATTTTAGATGTAGGAAAAGGTAACAATTTAGTGCCTATATTAGATGCATCATCATCAACTTATAATTTCACCCTTTTAATTCTTTTGAGCTCATTAGGTGGTTTAGATTCTTTTACTTTTCCAACATTACTCTTCTCAACAACATAATCAGAGATATAAACATATTTCCTTTTACTACCAAATTCTTAACCTCTCAAATTTAGCATTTTAGACCCCAAGATTAGTTCACTATGAGCCCTTGAAAGGTTCAATTTATTGCATTTCCCATCAAGTTCAATATTAGATGGAGCAAGAGTATCTGAAATAGTGACAATGTTCCTAAGGTCCTTAGCATAAACCATTTCTTTATTTAATTGATTTTGTGGTTGACTATCAGGAAATTGATGGGCAAGAAGTGGCTAGTCAACTTGTTCTCCTCTAAAAATAGGTGGCTATAATTGTATATAAGGTTCATGCTCATGATGGTGTTCGAGAAAATGTGAAGAACTGATTCAAGATTGAGCACGGTCTCCAAATCTTTGCCCTTGAAATCCCATATGAACTCTATGGTTTCTAAAACCACCACAACCTCTCTAAATAGGAAAAGAATTTAAGACATTCCAAAAATTAGGATTAGAAGCATCAAAATGGATGGGCATTATTGTGTCCCAAGGGAATTTAGGCCCAAAATACTTAACACAAAAACCAACCCCACTAGAAATTTGATTATGGTTTGACTGGCTTCCTCAATTTTAACTTTGAACCCACCTTCCATCATTACAATTATCCACTGGTTGTTCCCACCAAGACATTTTTGAAATAAGCAATAATCTAAAAAGAAGCTAAATTCAAATTCTGAGCTTATGACTAAAAAGTATTCATATTCTAAAAATATAACTCATCACTGTGTTAAATTTGAAAATCCATACTAATTTACATGCTCAAAATTATAAAACTAATTTCATTCTTAAATTATTTCTTCATTTGAAACTAAATCATTCCATGGAAAGTATTTAACAAATCTTAAAAATTGGGGAAACAATTAATCACATCTAATTTATTATTATCTTTACAAAAATCAATCATGACCAAAACTATTGAGAAAATTTTTCCAACTCAGAATAAGAACCCAAACCATGTCAGAATCCACAAGCAAACTCATGGTGAAAATAAATTAAATGTCACTTTTCAACTTGCTTCTCTGTCTTCAATAATTCCAACTCATTTTGTACTCAACATCTCAACACTAAAACCCAGTAATCCATGTGAATAAAACTAGAGTGAGATGTCCAAAAATTAAAATACCATTGACAAACAATTATTTTAACAACAAATTATTGCATGCTAGTTATCCTTATCTTTCTTTGTTCATGCAACATATTTCACTAAAGATTTTCAATTAAATATTACAAATGCAAAACATGTAAGCAATTGAGAACAAACCATCATGTATGAAGAATATTAATGAAACAAATCTCATCATCAACTATATTTAATACCAATCATTACACAGTCCATAACATATAAACACTGAGAAGGGATAATAATATAGATAAAACTTTGTACATTAAATGATAATAAACTATTCTAACTAAGACAAGTCTTAAACTACCATAAGAACCTCCATATTTCTAACAGATAAATAGTAAAAAATCTGCATAATTATTTTGAGTTCATAATCATATTCAGACATCTAACAACATGATTTGTAAACACCCACATCCAAAATTATTACATATAAAAGGTATCACCTAACAAATAAGATGAACAAGCTTTAGTGAAATTTCACCAAACAAAAATAAAGAGTTCAAAAATGAAAATCAACAACTACTTGTACTTTGTGACCTAAAATCATACAATGCTTTGAATACCACAACTGCCATTATATGCAGAAAATTAAAAAGAAACTATCAAATATTTAAAACCATATATTCCCATTTTGAATTCTATTCCACAAAATACAATTTTATAAATGTTGAATTGCATGCATCTCTAACCATATTTCCATTGAATATATAAAACACTCAAAGGCATCGACATCTCAGGCCTCCAAATGAGATAAAACTAAAACATCCATACCTAAAATCAACTTCAAAAACCTTGTTTGAATTTATATGCTCATTTTTATTTCTACAATTACCATCAAACCAGAATTTTGCTTCCACCAAAAGCTTTCCAAAATGATAACTAACTCAATAAAACTAACTTTTATTTGCCAAATTTTCCTCATAATTGTTTAGGGATACATACTCACTTCTTATTGGTCCTCATTAACTCTTTCCAAAGTTAGCAGTTTTATAATAAATTTCAACCAATTGCCAAAGATAGTATTCACTATTCTTTCCTACCAAATTTTATGTTAAACTACGTGATTGGAGGAGATAGGCAAGTCATTAATGCACACCTTATCACCAATTTTTTTATGATCTAAAGCATTTAGAAACATTAAAAGACAATGCCCTTTTACACAAGCATTGATACTAGTCATATTCCAAGTCACCCTTGTAATCTTGCCGACATCAAATCTCATTCAAAATATACATGCCAACTGAACTTGTGAAGATAGACTCAAGTGCATATGTGCATTCAAACTAACATCATGCATCATTAAAACTTAACCATTGACCAAATCATATAACCAACTGTTCTTGTCAAAAAAAACTTAGGTCTTTAGTCAATCCTAAGACCATATGGATTTAAAACCAAACCATGACATGGTCCATGTAATGTTAATAGATGGCTAAGTTTAGTGAACTTAGACAAAACCTTATAATGAACCAACATTTCCTTAGCAAACTCATTATAATTAATGTATGTGAGGATGAAAACAATGTCATTCTTATGGAAATGGTATATACATTTGATGAGAATATTCCTTGATTCCCAAAAAAATGCCAAAGTAATTATCATGCATCTAAAATCAAAGATTATAATGATATAATCAACTGAATGAGATAGAATCATTTGCCAAAAAAAAGACATCAAAGTGTAAATTCCTTGCTATAACTTGATGAATTACTGCTATTCTAGAACTATATCCTTTTAAACTATCAAGATGAAAAAGCCATATATGATCCATAAATTATAACTAAATCTCATGATAATGACTAATATAGAATATATCAAAAAACTACAACAACTATAGTAGAATTAAAATGCAATACTTCCAAACATATCACTGAAATAATTCAAATGTATACGAATTGAAACTACCAACTAAACTGTAAGTGTTGATGAGTATAAAAATATAAGAATATTTTATTCATTCATCCACTTTGATTTTTGAAACCACTGAAACAAAAATAGAATCATCAATAAATCATTATGATCTCATAATCAAAATGCATCTACTAATATTGTTAATAAATAAGGGTCCCCAACAAAGATTTAGGCTTTTATAACCATGTCATCACTATGGTAGTAAGTATGATTTTAAAATTTGGAGGGGTATATAAAATAGCCATAATAAAATCAATATAATAATTTTGAGGAATGGTGACATGTGCTTCATGAACCATTTGTTTGAAGCTTAGCTTCCAAAACTGCTTGCTTATCTATGTATCTTGTTGGTTTTTTCTTAGTTTGAACAATTTTATATGAACTAGATGCTGATATTGATTTTAGTGCTTGTTATCTTCTTCTTTTAATATTACACACACTTGTTTTTATGTTTCATAATGTTTTGAGGTGTTAATCATCTCAATTTTCAAGAGGATGTAAGTTTTTGATTATGGGCAATTTCACCATTTCTAAGAGTTTTGTGCCTTTTCAAATGATATAAAGGGTTATTTTAGTTTCATCTCTATGTTTTCAATGTCTCCCTAACTCTTTTTCACTTTCCATATAATGCTCCTTGATTTTCATGTTTTCAAGCCCATGTCCCCACCATTGTAGACTAGTCATTCAACATGTTGCATGTCTTGTTTCAGGTGCTTAGAGGATAGATTCACATTGAATGGGATGTTTAAATACTTGTTTCATGCCCTTATAGGTTAGAGGAGATTCATTAAAACATTTGAAAGAGGTACCTATTGAGGTCAACATACCTACCATTTCTAAAAAATGGGGGCCCTTATGTCAAATTGTGCAAATTTGTATCTTAAAATTTAAAATTCACTTGATCAAAGTGTCACTAGCATGTTTGCACCTTTTTTATTTTGAAGCTTATCCACACCATGGTTTGACTAAATTATTGATTCATGGTTCTAGTTTGATCTTATTTAACTTTATTATCATTTATTCTTTGTATTTAAGTTACAAGTTTGATGAGGCCTTTTTGAAAGAGCTATGTCTGAATTTCATGATTTAATCCTAATTTGATCCTTTACTAGCCTTTGGTCTGTAGAAAGTCAAGTTAATTAAATTCATTTAAAATATCATTTGTTAATTTATAAATGTCATGGGTAGGTTGTAGAGACCCTATGGGGTTCCAAGAATGATTAGAGTAAGTATGAAAGTGCATGGTATTCAATTGGTTCCTCATTGTGCCCATTGGACATTCTGATTGATGATGGAAAATCTGAATGGGCAGTTTGCTAGAGTCATATTTTATACATGTGGATGATTTGATCAAATGAGTTTATTCAGATTTATGCCTAAATCATACCTACCAATTTTATTTTCAGCTCCTATGATGAAGCATGTCAAAAGTTCTGGAGATGTAAAGTTGGTCTCTAATGCATTTTTTACTAGTTTTTTACATCCAAATAGAGACTAGTAGGCATTTTCATGAAGCCATATCTTTCATATACTATATCTTTAGATAAAATGGTAAAATAATTTTGATCATATTTTTCGCAAGATTTTTTTTGAAAAGTTTGAGCTATGAAACATACGCGACTCAAAACTTATGGGCATGCAAAGTTGGCCTCCAAGCCACATTTCATAGTTTTTTCCATACATGGCCAATTTTTTTGGATGCAAATAGAGCCTAGTGAGCATATTCAAGAAGCCATATCTCTCATGAGCTTCAACTTGAGTAAAAATGGTCAAATTAGTTTGTTAACCCTCATACAAGGAACATTTTCATTAATTTTGAGCTATGAGACATAAGTGCCTCAAAAGTTATGAACATCTAAAGTTGGCTCCCAAACAATTTTAGATTGTTTTCCTGAAAAGTACATGGATGCCATGCAAAATCATGAAAAATGACTCATTTTAATAATTTATAGGTGAATTTATAAAGCTCCAAGGACTAGCAGATAAAATGGATTTGTTATTTTTGGTATTAAGTCTATTCTCTACAAATTTGGTGTCTTGGTGAGTTTTGCACTTTAAGATATAAAATTGCAAATTTGGCAAAAAAAAAAAAAAGATGGCCACATGAACGTCACATTTAAGCCCATGAAAATAATCATAAGAGCTTAAATTTGACTATTTTCATGACATTAAATACGATTGCATAGACGTCACATGACAATTGTGTAGACATCAAATTTAAGTCCATGGTAAAAATCACATGAGCTTAAATTTGATGGTCTTCATGATGTCAAATATGGTTGCCCATACGTCACATGATAGTTATATAGATGTCCAATTTAAGCCCATAAAAAAAATCACATGAGCTTAAATTTGATGACCTTCACAACGTCAAATATGGTCACGCAAACATCAAATGAGAGCCCAAATAGAGCCTAATAGGCATTTTCAAGAGGTCATATCTCACAATCACTGTGGTTTCAAGAGAAATAGTCAAATAAATTTATTTACCTTTGTACCATGACCATTTGTGCAAAGTTTGAGATATGCAACATAAGCGACACAAAATTTATGGGTATGCAAATTTGGCATCTCAGCCACATCTCACTATTTTTTCCATACTTAGCCATTTTAAAAATAATTCAAACAAATTAGTAGGCATTTTCAAGAGGCCATATCTCTCATATGCTAAAACTTGAGATGAAATGGTAAAATGAGTTTGTTCACATTTGTATAAGGAATATTTTTTATAATTTTTAACTCATGTGACGTAGCATGATAAAATTTAGGGGTATTCAAAGTTGGCCTTTAAAACATTTTGGCTGGGTTTTTGGATCTAAATAGAGCCTAGTGAGCATATTGAATAGGCCATATCTCTTAGGTGCTTCACCTTCAGGATAAATGGTTAAATGGGTTTGTTAACCCTCATGCAAAGAATATTTTTGTTAAGTTTGAGCTCATGAGATGTGCAAAAAAATATACAAGCATGGAAAGTTACCCTCTAATGCATTTTTCATTATTTTTTCAGACTTGTTCAATTTTTTAGGGTTCAAATTGAACCTAGTGGGCATTTTTAAGAGGTCATATCTTACAAGTATTGTAGTTTTAATAGAAATAGTCAAATATGTTTATTCATCTTTTTTTCATGATCATTTGCATCAATTTTTAGCTCATGCAACATAGCGCACCAAAAGATAAAAGCACGAAAATTTTCCTTCAAAATTATTTTTTACTATTTTCCCATACTCAATCACTTGTCCAAACAGAGCCATTGGTTTTTAAATGAAGGGTCCCAGTAGTTTGGTGGTAAGGCTATGTAACCTACAAGATTTTTATTAATGCAAAATACTAAATGAAAACTAATATTTTAATTGGTTTTTTTATATGTCCAGGTTGAAGTAAAAATTAAATATATAGCCAGTCAATGCAGATACAACCATGAGTACTTTTAAGTAGAAACAATGGGCTTCATCAACATAAGACCCAATAGCCAACTAGAGATATGTTTTTTTTAGAAAATTTTGTAATATTCAAAAATGAAATATTTATGTAAAGTCATATGCTAGTTTGTTAGCATATTTACTTATAGGTCAATCCATTTTGAAAAAAAATAAGTGTATACTATAAACTTTACAAAAAAGACAATTATCTTTATTTTTATATATTTTTTATAAACATGACTAACCGGTATGCTACCTTATCCTTTTATAGAAGTTAGTATTTTTATTTATTAGAGGAAAGGGAGAGTTTTAGATCCAAAATTACTTTCTAAACTTGGAGTAAGCAATACAAACAAGAAATTCTATAAAGATTATCCAACATTTATCTGTGTGTTTTCTATCATGGCTTCTCTCTCATTTGTTTGTTCTGATTTTTAGATTTGAATGGTTCTTATGAATTCTTGGTGTGCACCTCTAATTACAAAGCTATTAATTTATGTCAATTCTAGGTCGACTGAAAGTCTATAGCTTTATTTCATTTTGTTTTCCCTTCTTGCATCTAAGCCAATGTTATTTCCCTACAAGGGTATAATCTTTAAAGTAAAACTAGTTTTTGTTTTCATTATTTCTACTTTGCTTAGAAATTTACCTGATTTGTAATATGATTTGGGCTAAGCTATCTCACTTTACATGTTAGTTTTTAGGGCATGCTTGGATGAAATCTGAAATTTGTCATGATGTTTAGAATGAAGATCAACAATATTTGTTTCTATCTTGCCCTTCCTTTTTCTCTTTTTGATCTAAATCACCTTAGTTCAGCTTTTCATTATAAATATCTATTCTAAATTAATTATTAATTTAGTTCTCGATCATAATTCACTATTCCTTTCATAATTACTACATATTTTATATAGATCTATTGTTTGGCCATGGTTACTCCCAACCACCAACTAATATAAATATTATAAAATAGTCACTTGTTCTACCTCTATTATACCAACATATAACTAGATTATCACAAATTATAACTCATGCACTGAATTATCTAAATTCTAAAATGAGAAGTGTTTCTAAACATTTTGGGCATCTATGGTACATATTTAGGCATCAACAGGAGGAACTTCGTTAACACGAGAAGGAGGGATTCAACAAATCTTTGTGAATTTATAGGATCTTCGCTGATTTTGGTGTATTTTGATCAAAGATCACTCTATTTTTTTACATATCTTTACAAAATTAGCTTAATGTGTAGATTTAATTGTTTTTTTTTGTAAAGGTTAATTTAACACATCATATTTTAAATAAGATTCAAAGTCACATGTTGAAATTACCTAAGGCAATGCCTAGGTGAGTAAAATTTTCAAAGTCTCAAACACTTCCCTAGTTCAAGATACTCATGTTCGAGGTATGGCTTGGCTAAGTGGTTCTTCAATCAAGATGCCAAATATAGTATATGATATTCCTTAAAATTCTATAAGATATTTGTCTTCTTGTAGTCTTGATAATGTTATCTCTATTGAAGAACATGTTATAAGTTTAAAAATTGCTCTGAGATTACTAAATGTGATTCATGAAGATGTGGCCTTTAGGTTATTTCTTTTTAATTTTAAAAATGCTTCCTATGAATGGTTTCTTAACCTTCTAGAGGATTGCATGATTAGCTAGAATTACTTCAACGATGTTTTCATTGATCAATTTAGCAAAATTATTAGTCCCTATATTTTTTATCAATATTTTACCATAATTAAAAGGGATGTTAATGAATCCATCAGACTATTTAATGCACGGTTCCAAAAAATATTCAAAAAAATTGTAGCTTCTTATAGACCTAATAAGGTTTTATCCTTAGAAGTTTTTAAGGATACTGTAGATCTGATGACCTCTGTATTCCTTAAAAGGTCTTTACCAGTCATAAACATATTGATTTAGGCCTACTTTGAAGCCATGATCACTAATGACCAAATATAACCTCAGGTTCAGATGACATATTCCATACCTAGTGTCAATTTAAATTGGTCCATCTAGAATGACATCCCTAGTATACTTACTTTAACACTAGTTTAGAATTATATTTTATTTGAGTAATGTATGTCTTTTAAAACACCTAGAGTTCTTGAATAACACTACAAATAGATTTCATTCATAAAATCATAGAACTCTAGTTTCCATAGCCAATAATAACGATCTAATTTGTGATCCTGAGACACCAAAAAATTCAAATGACTTCATATTAGAAATGGTCCAAAAACTAAGCATGAACTTTATTCAATTGTAAAGACAAGTAGGAAATATAGTGGAATGCTCTAATGAAAACTATGCTTCTCAAAGGCTTGATGAGCCTCCAAGTAGGTCTTGTGATGATAACAATAATGTATCATCTTAAAACATACAACTAAGTTTATGTGATATTTTTTTGGATGATTACTATAATATTTATGAAACCTCTAAAATTGTGCCTAATCAAGAATTTACTACAGGGACATCTAGATTTGTAAGAGCATCTCAAGGTTTCATGTAGGCCTTTTATTTTTAATTTTAAAATGGAGATGAAGATGAAGATGAGCCAATTGAAGAACTTGTATCTGGGAAGACTTACATTCTTAAAGATGGAAGAGATATTATAATTAAAGATCAACAAAACATCATCACTAGTACATCTATAGATGAGGAAAAAGAGTTACTAAAAATGGATAGGGATCAAATATAAGATGATATTTCTTCAAAAGGTATCCAAGGAGGTAGCCAAAGTAGGTTTATTTTTGAAATGAAGAATACTCCTAAAGAAGATGATCATTGGTAGAAATCATACCATGATTTCTTGAATAAAATAAAAGAGTTGAAGATGATAAATGAATAGATATAAAAACATATGAATGCTTGATATGAGGATTACATCAATGAGCTAGAGTTTATAAAAGGTGGTATTATTTTGGAGGAACCAAACCAAGACAAACTGAAGCTTGATTGGATGGAAGAGACACTCCTCTTCACCAAAGATGAAGATGAACCATATGAATCAAATCAAGAATTAACATGTGACTTTATCAATAGGTAAATAATATAGGACCAACATGTTTCTCAAGATGAGATTCTAGATGAATATTATTTAGTTGATCAGGATGAAAAAGCCTTTTGAGATGAATTGGAATATTTTTGTGCAATGATTGGTAGTCCACTTTCACCTTAGAAAGAACATAGTAAGGACATTAGTCTAAGGATGTAAGCTGAGCTACCATTATTGAGTAAAGATGATATCATCCAATACCTATCTATGGATGAAGCAAGACTAGCAATCTTGTTGTAAATTAGAAGGATTTGGGAGGAAGAGGACTAGATTTTAGACTTGTATCTTTGATCCATGTTCTTTAGGATGCATATAGGAGCCCAAGTCACACCTTCTAGAAAACCTAGGCATCTAAATTTCCTATTAGTATGAAGATGCCATAAAAAATCATTCAAATTTTAAGGTTCTATAGTAGACTAAGTAATTTTTCCTTTGATCTGGGAGGTAAGTATTTTATGAAGTTAGTATATGGATTAAATTAATTTATTTCTCATTTTTTCTTTCTTTCTAATTTTTTCCTTCATGTCGCTTGTTTGTATATAATATCTAAACATATTTATTTACCTTTTGTGCTTTGTTCCTTGTTTCTAAATAAGTAATTTTGGATAGCCCTCATCTCAAATTCTATTTAAGCTACTTAAAAGCTTCACAGTTCAAAAATTAAGGTATGACTTCTCAATATTGGTTGATCATGGGTTGTTGGAATGTGAGCTTGATGTTGTAGTTTATAAAACTAGTAAATACTGATGGATAAGTTAATTATTCCTTAAGATTTTAAACCTTGTTCTGATCTAATCTTAGTTTAAGAAGGATTACACATGTGAGATGAAGATTAAACTATTAAAACATAGTCTCGCTTGCATTTTAAAAATATTAATTACTTGGGGACAAAGTTTACAGCCAAGGATGATTGTCTAAAAATCAAACACTTGAATAAATCTCTAAACCTATATAATTTGTTTCCCACCCTTTACTAGAAGGTTACAAAAATGATTTAAAAAATACAAAAATAAGAGTTTATTTCAAAATCAAAAGCTTTTCAAGCAAAGGTGATTCTCGTAATCTCTATCAGGGCTATATACATCTAGCTAGCATTAAAACAAGGCCATGAATAGAGACAAAGGCATCTTTATCAAGGCTATTGATGCTTGATTGGTAGTAGAGTAATGCCAAAACCTTCCTTGAGCTAAGACATGGTTCTTAATGAATATTAAAAATGTTAAACGTCAATGCTAATGATTAAATCCATGAACTTATAAGTTATTTTCTAAATCTTTTAGCAATCAGTAAGTGGAATCAAAGAACACACACAACATGACTAAGTTTTGGTGTTTGATCCTAATTTTGTATAAGTAATATTTTTTATTTAACCATGAATTGATCTTAGTGATGTTGCCTGATCAAATGGAATAAGTAGTTTAATTATTAGTTTGAACTAGAGTCTCTGAATTCTAACATATTACTATGTTTCCCCTAAAATTTACCATTTATTGAGGTCAACATAACCACCATTTCTGAAAATTGGGACCATTGTGTCAAACTGTGTAAATTTCTACCTTAAAATTAAAAATTCACTTGATCAAAGTGTCACTAGCATGTTTGCACCTTTTTTCATTTTAAAGCTCATCCACACCATAGTCTGACTGACTTATTAGTTCATGGTTATGGTATGATCTTATCTAATTTTTTTACCATCTATTCTTCATGTTTAAGTTATAGGTTTTATGAGGCTTTTTGGAATGAACTATGTCTGAATTTTATGATCTAATCATAATTCAATCCTTAACTAGCCTTTGGTTTGTAGAAAGTCAAGTAAGTTCATTTAAAGTGTCATTTGTTAATTTAAAAAGGCCATGGGTAGGTTCTAGAGACCCTATGGGGTGCCAAGAGTGATTGGAGTAAGTATGGAAGTGCATGATATTCAACTAGTTCTTCATTGTGCTTATCTAGACATTCTAATTTGATGGTGGAAAATCTGAATGCACAATTTGCTAGAGTCAGGTTTGATATATGTGGATGTTTGGAGAGAAATTATCAAATGAGATTATTAAAATTCATGCCTAAAACATATGTGCTAATTTTTATCTCCTACAATGAAGTGTGTCAAAAGTTATGAAGATCCAAAGTTGGTCTATAAGGCATTTTTGACTGGTTTTTTGGGTCCAAACAGAGTCTAGTAGGTATTTTCATGAAGTTATATTCTCATGAACTATAATTTTAGATGAAATGGTCAAATGAGTTTGTTCATATTTTTACAAGGAACATTTTTTTCAAAGTTTGAGCTATGAAACATAAGTGAAACTAAAGTTATGAGCATGCATAGTTGGTCACCAAGCCACATTTCGCAGTTTCTCCCATAGCCAATTTTTCAGGTTGCAAATAGAGCCTAGTGAGCATATTCAACAAGCCATATCTATCATGAGATTCAAATTCAAGGCAAATGGTCAATTGATTTCATTAACCCTCATACAAATAATATTTTCATAAATTTTGAGCTATGCGACATAAGCACCTCAAATGTTTCAAACGTGTAAAGATGACTCCCAAGTAGTTTTAGGTTATTTTCCTGATAAGTATATGGACGTCATGCAAAATGACTCATTTCAAAATTTTATACGAAATTTTATAAAGATCTTAGGAATATAAGATAAAATAGATTTGTTCGTTTTGGTATTAAGTCCATTCCCTGCAAATTTGGTACCTTAGTGAGTTTTGTGCTTCAAAATATAAAATTTCAAAGTTGGCCATAAAAATAAAAGATGGTCACATGAACATCAAATTTAAGCCCATGGAAAAAATCACATAATTTTAAATTTGAAGATCTTCGTGACATCAAATATAGTCACATGAACGTCACATGATGGTTGTGTAGACGTCAAATTGAATCCCGTGGTAAAATTCACATGAGCTTAAATTTGACAGTCTTCTAGACGTTAAATACAATCATGTGGACATCACATGATGATTGCGTAGATTTAAAATTTAAATCCATGAAAAAAATCATATGAGATTAAATTTGATGATCTTTGTGACATAAAATACGGTCACGTGGACATTAAATGGGAGCACAAACAAAGCCTAGTAGGCATTTTCAAGAGGTCATATCTCACAAGATTTATAGTTTCAAGGAAAATGGTTAAATGAGTTTGTTCACCTTTGGGCCATGACAATTTTTTTAATGTTTTAGCTATGAAATATAAGCAATGTAAAATTTATAGGCATGCAAAGTTATACTATCGGCCACATTTTACTATTTTTTGCAACTATTTTTTAGAGAACTCAAACAAAAATTAGTAGGCATTTTCAAGAGGCCATATCTCTCATGTGATATAACTTTAGATGAATAGTCAAATGGGTTTATTCATATCTATACAGGGAATATTTTATCTAAGTTTTAGCTTATGTGACATAACACAAAAAAATTTAGGGCTATGCAAAGCTGGGTTTCAAAGCATTTTGGCTAATTTTATGAATCCAAACAGAGCCTAGTGGGCATATTGAATAGGTCATATCTCTCAGGAACTTCAAATTCATTATAAATGGTCAAATGGGTTTTTTAAATCTAATATAATGATTTTTTTTGCCAATTTTTAGCTCATGATACATAGTGAAGAAAAATATATAGGCATATAAAGTTTCCCTTCAATACATTTTTCGTTATTTTTCCAGACAACCAATTTTGCAGGGTCCAAATTGAGCCTAGTGGGCATTTTTAAGAGGTGATATCTTATAAGAACTATAGTTTCAAGACAAATGGTAAAATTAGTTTATTCATATTTGTGTCATGACCATTTATGCCAAGTTTTAGGCCATGAAATATAGTACGCCAAAAGATACAAGCATGAAAAGTTGCCCTCCAAAGTATTTTCTACTATTTTTCCATAGTCACTTGTCTAAACAGAGCCATTGATTTTTAAATGGAGGGTCCCAATAGTTTGGTGGCAAGGCTATGCAACCTGTAATATTTTCATTTATGTAAACTAATAAATAAAAACTAATCTGTTAATTTGTTTTTTTTATATGTCCAGATTGAAGTAACAACAAGATATATAGCTACTCAATGCAGATACAATCATGAATATTTTTCAGCAGTAGCATGGGGTTTCAGCAACACAGGACCCACTAATAAGCTAGAAATATTAATTTTCTAGTGAATTTTATAATATTGAAAAATAGAATATTTTTGTAAAGGCATATGCTAGTTTGTTATCATATTTGTCTATAGGTTAGTCCATTTTGAAAAAGCAAATGTAATTTAGAAACTTTACAAAAAGGATAAATATCTTTATTTTTATATATTTGTTGTCAGCATGACTAACCGGTATGTTGCCTTATCCTTATATAAAAGGTAGTACTTTCATTTCGTAGAGGAGAGAGAGAGAGAGAGTTTTAGATCCAAAATTACTTAGTAAACTTCGAGCAAGTAATAAAAGCAAGGAATCTTACAAAGATTATCTAGCATTTATTTGTGTGTTTGTTATCATGGATTTTCTCTCATTTTTTTAATTCTAATTTTCAGATTTGAATGGTTTATATGGATTCTTAGTGTGCACCTTGAATTGTATAGATATTAACTTGTGTCAATGCTAGGTTGATTATAAGTCTTTAGTTTTATTTCATTTTCTTTATATTTCTTACATCTGGGCCAATGCTATTTTCGTACAGGGGTATAATATTTAAAGTGAAACTAATTCTTATTTGAATTATTTATAGATTCCTTAGAAGTTTTCCTAATGTGTGATATGATTTGGGCTAAGCTATCTTACTTTACATGTTGGTTTTAAGTGCATGCTTGGATGAAATCTCAACTTTGTCATGATGTTTGAAATGAAGATCAACAATATTTATTTTTGCTCCACCCTTCCTTTTTCTCTTTTGATCTAGATCACCTTATTTTAAATTGTCACTATAAATATTCATTCTAAATTAATTCTTAGTTTATTTCTTGATCATAATTCATTATTCTTTACATAATTACAACTTGTAATTCATGCACTGAATTATCTAAATTCTAAAATCAAAAGTGTTAATAAACACTCTAGACACCTATGGTACATCTTTAGGCATCAATAATACCATGCCCACTTGAGGAATTATAAAACATACATATTTATTCAGTCCTTCCCTACTACCTATGCATCATAATTCCCACTTACATGTGGCCTTAATAGAGATCTGAGAGTTCATTTAGAGTATTGAACCATGAGATGAAATCCTTTTTGAGGCCTTAACATAAGGTCACATCATGATTGATCCCTGTGAGGTGATAGTTTACTAATAAATGTTGAAATTATCTTCAAATGTGGTAACTAAGTTTTAGACCATTAGTCCTTGAACTGAGAAAATAGAGTTCCTAGGGGTTTCATTATTTTCTTATTACATGGTTGAAAGAAATCTTATGCATAAAAATAGCCATTCCTTGTAACCCCATCATAAGAAAAGATCCATACTAAATTTTAATGTATAATGAACAATGGAGGAGGGTAATTTTAAGGTTTAAGGTGGCCCTTAAAAACACTGAATCCTTCTAATATTGTCTATAGGTTAGAAACCAAAAGGAGATCTTTTTCACCAAGGTTTCAAGGTGGACATTATTTCCATGGTTAGAGAGTTAAAATTATTGAAGGAGACTTATTGTGACATAAATATCATAAACACAAGATGTCAAGTGATGTCATTGATCTTTATATACATCTTGGAGTCTGTACAGATTGCCAAATGGGTACCTACGCCAGGGTTAAGGTAGTGACCTTAATTTGATGGCTAACTGATGCTTTAAGGATCTAAGATAGATGATTAAAGGTATACATATGTAAATTGTTATATTATGGGACCCAATTTAGATCCTTTCATAACATGATCATCTCATTTAAGGCCTCAATCACCTAAAGCTAATGTTGACCAAATAGAGTTTGTAGGACTATGACCCAAATAAGGTCTTTACCATCCAAAGTGGAAGCTTGTTCTTGCTACCAATAATGTGAGTTTTTCATTGGTTGGAAGTAATATCAATGATTTAAGAGATCATATAAATCAATGTCATATAAATCTCTACCTCCCATATATCATCTATAGTCTGTACACTATAGAAATTCTTACCTACAACCAGTCAATCGGTAGTAACTTGAATGAGTGTTAGTTGAGCATTGTAAATACATTTGAAGTGGTTAAAATTAATTTAATCATGTAAAAAGTGAATATAAAGAGTTTTAATGTATATTTTAACATTATTTTGAGTTTTAAGGAGTGAAAATAGGCTATAGCAATGGTCAAAGGCTGTGTGTCTCAGTATGGACCAAATAGTGAGAAATGAAGGTTATTAAGGCATGGACATGACCCCATGTGATTCAAGAAATAATGAAATGGATATGATAACACAAAATAATTTATAAAACACCATATATATACATACATTAATCTATAAACATGCACCTACAATCACTTTAGATGATTGTGACAGATAGTGAACAAAAAGGGGTAATGGAGGCTCAGTTGGAACATAAAGTGGATGGGAAAGGCTAAGAACTTGAACCAAAATATAAAATGACTTAAGAAAGTTTTTGAATACTTTTAAAATATACATGATTATGACTTATTTATCTTAATATACACATTGGTGTCTATACATAGGCTTACATTAGCATATACAACTATGATGAAGTTCAATGACTCAATCAAAGATATTTGATAGTGTCTTAGCCATGAAAATTAAATATAATGTGGATTATAGTGAAAACATATGTTGATAACATATATATGTGTTTAAATAGGTTTTAATCACCTTTTCCAACACTATATAAGACATCAAACATATACGGGCTTCTCCCCAAGGCAAAAGGCATAGTAAGAGTTTAATGCACAACCTTAAGAATGTAGAATATATTAAAGGTATGTAGAATTTTAGGGTGGTGAACTACTTGAAGAATTTTTTTAAACTTTTGTGACATAAATAAATTCTTAGGAAACATATTTCATGCATGGATAATTCTCTAAACAAATAGTAACATAGTTCTTATGAAGAGACCATGCACATAGTCATTTTGCTTAGAGATAGTCCTGAAATTTGGAGAGTTAAAAGGTCTAATGACTTAACCAAGAGCTAAAAATTGGCACAATTATTATAAAATACATGATAAATACCATTAAATATTTATTTTTTAGAGATATATAGGTAAATTTCCCCCTATTTCATCTCAGATAGGGGGCACTTTCCCATGCACAAACCCTGACATATTTGAAAGAAATTGATGAAAGTTGAATCTAAAATATTGTAAGACCTTGTGTGAAGCTTGGATAATTTGGAATAAGCCTAAAAAACATACCAATAATTAGGGTGTGAATTTATAAAAATAGATCAAAAATGCAAAAGATGTCGGCAAATCCAGATGACGAGGCCTGCAACTAATGCCCAAATGAAGGGCTATATGAAATTTCATCCCTAAGAATGGTTTATACCTAATTTTTAAATTTTTTTGGGATGATAATACATATTTTTTAACATTATATAGGTAGATAAAATCACCAAATACATTCCAAGTTGTAAAGACAATGCAAACCTACTAGGCAAGGTCTAAACCTAATGGCTAAATGAGGAGTCAGTCACATTTTTGGCATGAGGTAAGAATTATAACATATTTTAAATTTTTTATGATATGTATAAATGTGTATTAAATCTCTCAAATTGAAAATAAAACCAAGGAAATTAATTTTTGGACCTCAAACCCATTCAAACATGTGCAAAAGGGTGAAAACGAGCTCGATAGGCCATCTTTTGAAGCTCATATATTTCATGAGGATATAGATAATTTATGGGATTTTATAAAATGTATTTAAGTCCAAATTTATGAAATTTATTTTAAGGTTGGATGTCCAAACTTTATGAACCAACCTTTAGAATCAAAATAGTCTTAAAACACTACTAAACCCTCAACCAAGACTAGTTTGAACAAATGGAGTTGGAGATCTAATTAAATGGAATATTTGTAATATGAAAAATATTTTAATTTGAATAATACTCACTCAATATCATTCTCGTGACAAATAGTTGTACATAATTATATGGATGAGGGTAGAAACATGCCTTTTCTCACTATTTTATGTATTTTCCAAGTTGTAGGAAGTTTCAATAGATGAAAATCACATGGATTGAAATATTGAGACTTAATATAACTCAATATATAATTTTAATTCCTTTAAAATGTTCCTAAGTTCCCCAAATAGGTCCTGCCACTCAGATAGTCAAAACTAACCTAATGCACATGCTGGTGAGAGGGGTGAAAAGATTCACTTGAACTAATTTTAAAGATTTCATGATGCTTAAAAGGATATGTAGGATATTAAAACTTGTAACTCACTCCATTTCATGGATTTTAATGGGAAAATAAAGACATTTTGGATGCCAACTGTGCAGAGTGCATGAAATGGTAGTTTTTTTGACAAAAGATGATGATGTCTCACTTTCAAAGGTTTCTAAGAGACTAATAATTAATAAAATGCATGTAGATGAATTTTTTATGTCCCAAACTTTCATTACAATCATTAAACTTTATCCAAATTAATTATTATATGTTCCAATAGGCCCAATCATGAAGGCAGTTTTTATGTGCAAAAGGAGGAGTTTCTTGCCACTTTTCTTCAAGTTTGTGACTTGAATTGACACTTATTACTTCAGAACTTACATGGTTCATCATATATAATCTTAAAATACAAAATTAATGCCTTATATCAGCTTGAAAAATGTCCTTGTGACCCTTGGACTTTTCTTCTTCTTCTTTCCCTCTCTCTCAAACTCTATAAGAGTTGGCCATTTTGGAATTTTATTGGATGCTCCACTTGAGTATGGAAAATAAATGATAATTTTTATACATTTTTATGAATAAAATGACTAATTTTTACCTATTAATTATTTCTCATAAGTGTGTTTCACTTGGATGATGAATCTTGTTTACTGAAGACTATGGATTCCTAGTATGTGGTCTCATTCTTTCACTTTGTTTATAGTTGTAAAAATTCATCTTGCAGGGAATGTGAAGTATTTTATGGGATGTTAAATGTTTATTTAGTTATTATTTTCATTATTTCCATTCAATTCCTCTTGTCTAGTCCTCTTAGCGTTTCACATTCATCCATGACCTCACAATGTAGCATTGATGTGAGAAGATGAAGATTGAAGGAGTGTATTTTTAATTTGTTTCTTGGTCTCAAGTGGATAATTCAATTATTTTGAAGTCATAAAATTTATTTGGTGCATCACCCCCTTATTTTGGATTAATTTTAGTTATATCTCTCTTTTTAGCACCCAAAATTAGTAGTAGGTTCAATCCTAAGTGGTACATCAAGGGAACTAGCCTTATCTAGAGACTCACCTCATTCCTTAGGGTTCCCAAAAGCCTAGAGGTGATTCCATTTTTCCACTTGGATGAGGATATATTTTTATCTCCTCAAAGGGTATAAATCCAAGTGCCAATAGTCATATATCTAAAAACTACAAAATATATTTTTTGAAAAAGGATATACAAGCCATTGACACTATCAAATGGTTCAAGGAGACTAAGTATAAATAATAAAAGAATAAAAATACATGTAGATCACTAAAGGAAGATTCATTATTTTTTCAAGAAACCTTACATACTCAAGAAGATGAGAACAAGATATGGATCATAGAGAGTGGATGCTCAAATCATATGATAGGAGACAAGAGCAAGTTTATCTCTCTCAAAAAGACCAACCCATGTGTAGATATACTTACGTACAAGAAATATTCTAACATATTTATCAAAGGTATAGTGAGTTTTGACAATGGTCATAATAGGACTAGGAATGTCTTATATGTAGGACGTTTGAAACATAATATTTTAAGTTTGAGCCAAATGTGTAAACAAAGAAATGTTGTAACTTTTCATGATGATGTATGTGAAATAAAAAAGGAAAAATTTGTAATATTAATTGTAAATGTTTATAAAATAAATAACATATATGTGTTCCATGAATCTAAGAAGGAAGAATGCTTCATAAGATAATTGGAAGAAAGTTAGATTTGGAATAGAAGGCTTGGACATATAAATTTTGATAATATGAACAAAATTAGTTAAAAGGAATTAGTAAGGCATATGCATAAGATTTATAATATTCCTCATTCTCTTTGCAAAGCATGTCTTTATGGGAAGCAAACCAAGAGAAGATACAAAATTGAAGAATTCTTCACTACAGAGCCATTAGAGTTGATCCACACTTATCTATGTGGACCTATGAGAAATTAAAGTATTTAAGGAAACAAGTACTTCATAATTCTCATTGATGTCTTTACTAGGATAACTTGGATATTCTTTCTTAAATAAAAATTAGAAGATTTTGTAAAAATCATGGCATTCAAATCTCTTGTGGAATATGATAAATGTTTTAAGATCAAGTGTGTGAGATTAGAAAAATGATGTGAGTTTTGGTTTCATAAGTTCAATCATTTTTGTGAAGAACATGGGATAAGAAGATTATTTTGTTTCTAAAACACCATAATAGAATGGTGTGGTTGAAAGGAAGAATATGACTACTATTAATATGGGTAGAACCATGATTCAATATGTAAAATTATTAGATGGCATTTGGGAAGAGGTTGCCAACACTTTTGTTTACATCTTAAATAGGTGTCAAATCAAATTAAATGGTAATAAGATCCCTTATTATTTATGGAAGAATAGAGTGACTAATGTCAAACATTTTAGAGTGTTTGGGAGTAGGTGTTTCATCAAAAGAGATGAAGAGAATCTTGGAAAATTTGATTTAAGGTATAATGAGGGCATCTTCTTAGGTTACTCTTCTATCAATACTACCTATAGGTGCTTCAAAAAGAGACTTCACAAGATTATTGAAAGTTCAAATGTAACGGTAGATGAGATAAGTAGAGTCAAGAAGACAAAAAATAAAGTAAGTGACTCAATTCATAATTCTATTACAAATAATGATGAATTATCTATTCAAATAGATGATGAAGATGAAGATGATGAATAAAGACAAGATTCTAAAGATCCATCTAGAGTAATTTAGAAAGATAATCCAATCTCTCAGATTATTGGAAATGTTGGTGCAAGGTTGTAGACTAAAAATAAAATGTTGATCAATCAAAATCAACAAGACTTAGCTTTGTTATCCATGATCGAACCCAAAACATTAATGGAAGGTAGTAAATATGAAATTTGGAATGATGCAATTAATGAAGAAATTGATCAAATATAAAAGAATGAAATATCGGACTTAGTTTCTAGAACAAAAGATAAAAATGTGACAGGTACCAAATGTGTTTTTAAAATCAAGATGAATGATAAAGGATAAGTCACAAGGATGAAGGCTAGATTGGTGTGTAAAAGATATGATCAAGTTGAAGGAATAGATTTTACTCAAACTTTTGCTCCTACGGCAAAGATGGAAGAAATTAGACTCATTTTGACATATGCATGTTTCAAATGTTTTAAGGTATATAAAATGGATGTGAAATTTTCATTCTTGAGTGGAAACTTAGAAGTCTACATTGAGTTACCTAAAGGATACTTCATGTCAAGTAATCAAGGTTTGTGTGTAAATTGAACAAGTCTCTGTATGGTCTTAAACAAGATCATATAGCTTGGTATGATAGGATATATAAGTATCTTTTGAATTAAGGTTTTAAGAATGGGGTAGCTGATAGTAATTTATACATTAAGACAAAAGATAATCATCAATTGATAATTGTTGTATATGTTGATGACATAGGTTTTGGATTTTACAATGATAAAATGAGTATAGAATTTGAAGATACTATGAAGATTGAGTTTGAAATATCAATGTAAGTATAACTATCTTTCTTCTTAGGATTATAGTTTAATCAACTTGATGTAGGGATTTTTATTTCATAAGTTAAATACATCAAGGATATGCTAAGTAAGTTTGACATGATGGATTATAAGATAATGGGTACTATAATGATCATAAGATTCAAGTTAAGTAACCTATATGACTCACCAAAATTTGATCAAACTTTGTATAGATCCATGATTGGAAGCCTTTTTTACTCTACTACATCTAGTCCTGACATCATACAAAAAGTAGGTATTGTAGAAAGGTTTTGAGCTAACCCTATTGAATCTCACTTGAAAGCAGTCAAAAGGATCTTGATATATCTCAAAGGAACCATAGACTATTGTTTATGGTATCCCATGAGTAAATAATTCTCTTTAAAGTCATATACTAATGCTGACTAATCAAAATGTGTGGATGATAGGAGAAGTACCAGTGATGGGGTCTTCTTTATGGGATATTTCTTGGTGTCTTGGCTAACTAATAATCAATCCTCAATGTCTTTATAAAATATAAAAGATGATTATATAGTAGCTACCCCTTGTTGCACATGAGTCCTTTGGATGGAATAAACTTTGGAAGATTATAAGGTAACACAAAATGGACATTGTCCTATTTATTGTGATAATACTAGTGCAATTAGTATCTCAAAGAATCATATTATTGAATAAAAAACTAAACACATTCCTATTATATATCATTTATTGAGATAAAAACTGATTAATCAATGTGTTAAGTTGGAGCATGTGCCTAAAAAAGAACAATTTATAGATATTATGACCAAACCATTATAAAAAGCTACTTTTGAATATCTAAGACAAATCTTGGGTGTCATTTCTTTCTCTAAGAATCAATAAAAGGTCTTTGATTAAGGGGGAGAAACAAGCTCATGAGTTTGATCCAAATGTTTGTGAATGAGCTATAGTACAAGGTCAGAATGGGTGTTTTCAGGTGGCTTAATAAGATTTGGTGAGTGCCATGAAGTTTTGTTGATGGTTCTTGTGGTATCTTGAGAGAGAATGGTAGTAAGCATGTTTGGTGGTTATTCATAGTGTGTAGAGATCTAAAAATTCTCAAAAGGTGAAATGTCTCAGAGATATTAGGAGGAGTCCTTCATAGATGTTTCTTGGTGAGTTACATCAAATTCTAGTGGCTTTTGTGTGTTCTTTCTTCATTGGTTGTAATGCTTGGTTGAAGAGAGTATTATCATAGATCAAAAGGAAGTTTTCAAGGTAATAAATAGGCTCAAGGTAATGAGGATTTTATATCATATTTATAAGGTGGTCCTCTCCTATTTTTTGTCTTTTCATGTCCTCAAGATCAGTTGGTTCCCACTTTATCATTGTGCCAAAGGGGGAGAAAGTTCTTATTGTGAGAGTGGTTCAAGAGAAAAAAGTTGAGTTGAATGATGTTTTACACATCAATGAAAAAAGGGGGATATTGTTAGAGAGTTTTTAGTGATGTCATGGTGATGTCATGGAGGTTTTATGGTGAGTGGATGAAGTTCTTTGATAACCTAAGTAACCATGACAAAATGTGCAATGTGTTTGTGCTAGTGTGCTTAAAGTATGCTTGGTTGATCTTCTATCTTGGAATGGTTAGATATGTTCAAGGATGATTATGGAGTTTTATAATTTCCATTAATTCCCATAAGAATTTTTCTATTCTTTAAGATCTTGTGTGCATGAATGGTATTCATTTGGTTCTTCATTGTGTTCATCTAGACATTTTGGTCTAGTGGGAGAAAATCTAAGAATGAAGTTTGATGAAATCATAATTGCCATGTGTGGATGAGTCAAGGGGAGCTAGTCATATATTTGTGGTCAAATTAGTCCCTAATTACTATGTGATAATTCACAAGTGATGTTAAGAATTGCAGTCATATATATGCAAGTACAAAGTTGGGCTCCTAAGTAGTTTGACAGTGTTTTCCCATACTTAGCCAAATTTGCATGTGGTTAGAAAAAACTAAGTAGTCATTTTGATGATGTCATATATTTTACACATGAAGGTTTCAAGATAATTTTATAATATGAATTTTTTTAGTGTTGTGCCTAGTTATTATGTGCCAAATTTTATGTCATGTGATGTAGCATGACAAAAGAAATGCATATTCGAAGTTGGCCATCTAGACAAATTTTTAACATAGTTGGCTCTATGGCAAAAAAATCAGAGTGATCATTTGAATGTCATTATATCTCATAATTTTGAGGGTTTTAGAAGTATTTTTTCACATGGTTGGATTATCCTATGTGAGGAGATCATATGGTCTAAATTTGAGAACATGCTAGTGAGTGAGGTAAAAGATATGACTGTGCAAAATTGGAATTCTAGGTAGATAAACAAGGTTCCCATAATTAATCCTTTTTTCACAAGTTAAAGTTTGAGAAACATCAATGGAGCATTTTTATCAAATAATTTATGAAGAAATAATATGGTTCTAAGTGTTTAATGTTTAGCTTTTAATATAGATAAATATTGATCTTCCTCTAAGGATCAATAGCGAGTAGGTGATCATACAAATAGAGATCAATCATCTGTATTAAAGTCAAGAGGTCAAAGTGACATATGTCTAGAATTTTAAAAGACCAAGATACATATAGGCTATCAATGGAGTGCATGACATCAATGTTTTTAGGTTGCACGAGATGAGGTCAACATGTTCCAGGTTTAACATTTAGCATTGACAGACTATGTGTTAAAGGTCAAGCTTCATACAATAAGCTTGATGGTGCATGTTTAATATAAGTAGTGAGAACATGAGATATGAGCATGGTTTTGGAGGTTTAATTATGACTATTTACATTTGATATTTTAATTTTCAAAGGAAGAACTAGTGCTCTATATTTTATCTATAAATTTTTATCTAAGATGAATTTGCTCATGGTGTAAAAACAAAAATGGTCGAGGACTCCAAGGAATGTCTAGGAATATAGATTTAAAGATTTTTAAGTGTGTAAAGTCAAAGATATTGAGATTAAAAGTTGACTATGTGTTCATGCCTATTCTGCAAGTGACCCAAGAGGTTTATTCGAGCTTGTTTTGACATTGTTTCAATATCTCTTGATGAATTAACTATTGGGGAGTGTTGTAGACACTATGAGGACCATATGTGTGCATTATGAGGGTTTTAAATTTTTTATATAGTATAAAAAAAATATTAATAAGTTTATTTTGTATTTTTTCATGATTTTCTTGTGCACCAAGTTAGTGTTTAAGTTGTTTGAGCATATGTAGAGGTGAGTAGAGTTGACTATGATAATTTGATGATGTCAAAGGGGACATAAAGAGTGGACCCATGTAATTGAAAGTGGTCTTATGTTGTTTTTTTTATCAATGAAGTGATAAATGGGTGTAAAGGTCTCCATGAGACCTATAAAGGTTACAAGGGCCTCTTTGATAGGTGTAACTACTTCAAGGTGACCCATGGGTGTTATGGATGACCTATGAAGATTGTTTTTTTAGCCATGTATTGATGTGAGAGATGTTTTAAGAATTAATGCATGCATAATGTATGACCAAGTTAATGATTATCATGTTTGCTCTATTAATAGTGAAACAAAAGATGATGGTTTTTAGACTTGTGAGACCTAAGTCAGAGACTAGGGAGAGATTTGTGAAAGGCTTGGGTGTGGAGAAGAAGAGGTAGAGTACCCAGTAGATGAGTTGATGAGAAAATTATATTGAGTATTCTTTTTATGACCTATTGGTCATAATTTTATTTATAGAATAGTGCTCTTGTTGTTTGAGTATGAGCAAAGGTGAAGAGTGATAATCGTAGGTCCATAATTAGGCGTTGAAGACATATGTTCATAGGTGGATATGTTCATAGGTTTTATTGTGGAAGCTTAGTATATAAGGGGTTGAAACCTCATTTTAAGTTGAAACTTGTTAAAATTCTTGTTGTTGTTGTAGCTCAACTAAATAAGTGTTGTAACACCTTGTGGGATTTTAGTCTCACTAAAAAGGGATTATAGTTCTTTGATCAATAATAGATGGTCTAAATTGGTTCTTGTTATTATATGATAATATTCCAATTGTAGGTTTTAATGGGTTTTCTCCCCAAAGAGGGTTTCCTACATATGTCATGTGTTGTATGATTGATCTTCCATTATCTTTCTTACTCATTCCTATGAATGTTGTGTATGCTTCATGAATTCTTATGGTAATTAATTATGTGTTTGTAAAGATTAAATTTCAAGTTAGATTATTGGGGCTCACTTATTCAACCCCCTCTTAGTGATTTTACCTCTAACATAACTAACCCAAAACTTAGTAATATCCATATTGCCACTAGAACTACCAATTATGGGATACTTCCTTATTCCATAGATCTGAACCCTTTATTCTTGTAAATGGTATGAGATGAAAGTGTCCTTGAATATAATCTAAATCATCCTATTTGTTAGTGTAAATCCTCAACATAGAGGTAAGGATCCTATAGTCATTTATTACCTCATGATGGGACCTTATATTGGAAAACCCCATTCACATTCACCTAGATTTTTTACAAGATTTGGGGCATGTCATTTTTTGACTTCTACCAAACCTTTACCCTCTCTTATGTCTCCCTCTAATAGTATGACATCATCCTCCATGTCTTCTTCCACCTCCATGACAAGTATTTCTTAAAACATGGAATATCTGAATTTTAATGGGTTAACTCAAAATACCCACACTAATAACCAATTCCATAAAACTCATAGTAAATATAATACTACTAGTGATTATCATCATAAAACTCATAGTTAATATAATACTACTAGTGATTATCATGATAATAGTGTAACTCATGCTACTAATACATCTCAAACCCTTAATACTTCTCATAATACTAATGTATCTAAATTTTCTTATATTATTCAAAATACCACTTAAAATAATAATTTAGTATTACAAACTCTCAATAAAATGGCTACCTTTCAAACTAATAATGCCAACCAAATGATTCAAATGCAAAACTAGTTATTGCATTTACAAAACCAACCTCAACCTACTAAATGGGGAACCCAAAATCCTAATAGCCCTGACCACCCCCTAGAGATGCACATAGTAACCTTAAACCACAACCCCCACTTAATAACAAAATTATTAAACTCTTACAAAAAAGACCTCTTGTTCCTCAAATTATTAACATTGACATAGGTGGGATAGTTCCCACTATTACTTATAATGGATCCATGGATATAGCTCTGCATTTGAAAACCTTTGTAAATTTATATAAATATTGGGTTAAATTTAATACCTTTTCTACCACCAAAATCTTAGCTAAAACCTTTTTAGGTTATGCTTTAGATTGGTGTAACCAACTTAAAACTCATTCTATCTAAATCTTAAAATACATAGACAATATATTGGTTTAGTAACTATAAACTAGTGATCTTCTTAAGAATAACTTAGCCCACTTTATCAACTATAAACAATTAGAATCCAAAACCACACAAGTTTTAAATCAAATGATGGAAAGACTTGTATAACAAAACTAAGCTTAATATCTCAGATGAAAATATCTTCCACTTATTCACTAATGTTTTTCATCTTAAATTATTATATCATATTAGGACCCTTTATCTAAAATCTTTGTAAGAATCCCTTGACCAAAATAAACATCATTACTTCTTTATACATCAATTTGATCCTTCACTCCCTCCAATGGGAACTCAAATGCCTATGAAAGATAAAAATTGACATGCAAATAATGATGGTATTAGGGATAATTATGACTACATATACACTATTCAATCCATTTTTACTATCAAACCTATGGATCATAATCATCTATTGAGGTCAACATACCCCCATTTTTAAAAATTGGAACCCTTGTTTCAAATTATGCAAATTTAAGCTTTAAATTGAAAATTCATCTAATCAAAGTACCATGGTTCTCATCATGTTTAAGTTGTCTAGTTAGAGAATAATCTTAATTTGAATTTATCTATTGTGTTAATGTTTGAATCCCTGTGTTTCAAGTTGCAAGATTAATGGAGTCCATCTAGAATTGACAATGTCTGATCTTCATGATTTAATTTGATCTTTTATTAGCCTATGGTCTATTAAAATAAGTTGAATCTATGTTTGGTCATATTAAAACCCTTAGACTGATTACCTTAGCTCAGGTTGTTTTGAATCAAATTCAAATTTTATTGGGAACCATTTACATAGGAAACAATTTATTATATACTTTAGTCTAAAATAGTTATGCTATGTCCTTTAATATTATGGTTCATGAGGAATAATTACCAAGGGGACTCTTTTATTATGTTTTGAAATTATCTTAAAATTTATATTAAAGTTTTAGTCATGTTTATAAACATGATAACAACCTTAGTCTGAATTCTTTATGCTATGTCCTTTAAGTCTTCAAATGTTTGTCTTTAATTGTATGCCTGTAGGAATAGAGTGAACCCAAAAATGACAAGTGTTGACATTTTGGAAATAGAATAGTCAGTGTTCAATAGTGTTAAATCCCTTGGATTGAGATCTAATGGAACAAATTTAATTAGCTAAAGATAATCTGAATGTGTGAAGTGAATATTGAAAAGTCAAAAGGACTTAGAATAAGCACCAAAATGACAAGTGTTATACCCAAAATGAACAATGAAATCTAAAGCATGTCCTCAAATATCGATGGCATGTGGTTGAGAATACACATCCTAATAAATAGTGCTTATCAAGTAAAAACTTTAAAAAATCCCTAGGATGAGTGAAAGGGTGAAAAGTGCCATCATTATAGGAAACCTTCTAAAGATCCAATGGTACATGGAGTGAAGGATAGAAACTAGTAGATAAAGACCTGATGGTGCAAAATTGATCCATGAAATCAAGATCAATGGTGTGAGATAAATGTTAACATTTCAATGAAATTAAAAATGAATATAGTAGTGAAAAGTGTCAAAATCATGGAGAATATGATAGAGCATCCAATGGAATTCAATTTCCCATCTCAAGATCAATAAACCACATTGATCTATGTAAGTAAATCTAATAGTGCAATCTGAGCCATAATTTTTAAAAGGATCAACACTAATAATGAAGTGACATGTGTCCTAAAATTACAAATGATCATATTTCAAGTATTTTTTAGTATGACATGATGATACCACATATATGAATAACATAGCATGGGCATTACCACATAGACATGAAACATTGAATTACAAGGTATTATGGACCTAAAAGTACTTGAATTATACTTATTCTAGACCAGTGAAGATCAAAAAATTTAAACAAATCCATGAAGATCAAGTATAAAAGAAAAAGGTTACAATTACATAGGCATCTCAAAGGTCAATTAAGTTGACATAGTATATTCTTTTGAGTTAAAGACCCTGCAAATCCTTTCAAAGGAATATTTTATTCTATAAAGGTGGGATTAATATGAAACACATAGATTTTAGGTTAATCATAGTAAAATAGTGTCATTGGTCTTGAAGCATTTGTAAAGGCAAACTTGTCTATGACACTTGTCCAGTTGTATGATAAAACTTGTCTAGTTGCATGTTGACAAGGAATGATCGACATATCTCATGAATTGTCTATGTAAAGGAGGTATTGCCAATTATTAAAAGCAAAGGGAGTCTTTAGTGCCAAAATTACTTTGTAAACTTGGATCAAGTAGTTCAAGCAAGGAATTATACAAAGTTTATCCAATATTTAATTGTATGTTTGTTATCATGGTTGTTTCCTTAGTTTTCTAGTTTGATGTTCAGATTTGAATGGTTTTCATGAATTTCAAATGTGATAATATGAATGTAGAGTTATTAACTTGTGATTATGCTATGTTAATTGAAGGATTAAACATTTAGTTAATTTCCTTTTCTTTGCTTATAGATGTGTCAATGTTATTTATGTGTAGAAGTAAATCTTCAAATTAAATCTAGTTTCTCATTTGCATTATCTCACTTTTCCTTTGAACCTCGATTGGTATGTAGTAGGATATGTGATTATGAAATTTCATGCTATATATTAGATAAGTGCATGTCTTGATGAAATCTAAAATTTGTCATAGTGTCTGGACTGAAGATCAAAAACACCTTATTTCTACCCTACCCTTCCTTTTTCCCTTTTTTTAATCAGATCACTTTAGTTTAGCTTGTCACTGTAAATATACATGCTATCTTAGGTTAGAATTTACATTTTGGAAATCATTCATTGGATTTATTTTAGGACACTTTCATCTTCATAAAGTTTTAGGACCACAGTTTCTCCCAACAACCATTTACATGTTCATTTTGTGAAATAGTCATTTATCTTAGCCACTAATCCACCATAGTTCTTGGGAAGATCATAACAAAAAACTCATGCAGTGGATTCTTCAGATTCATAAATGAGAAGTATTTCTTAATCACTATATGAACTTGCTGATACATTTAGGTGCATCAACATCCTCCAATGCCAAATAATAATAATTCTCATCCTAGTTTCACATTTTATAAAGGGCATAATGTGGATGTACACAAACCTCTTTCCTTAGTACAAATTTAAAATTTACTTCCATGACCTTCCCTATGAGATATTGATCATACACACCCTACCAAACATTGGTGTGGTCCCCACAATCTTTTTTTTGTTACATGCAAGTTGGAGCCATTATCATGAAACTTATCACCAATTATGAATATTTTCTATGGATTATCTTCTTGGTCCTTACTTTGATCATGAATCACTCATTCATAAATGTCAATAAGCTTATGAAATAGTATCTAAGGTTCATTAAAATAAAAATAAAAATGAATCTTTAAATCAAGTCAGTACTCACTTATCCATTTACAAGGATCTCCTTCTTAACCATCAAGATAACACTAATAAAACTCTTACTACCAACAATGTTGAAAGTAATATATATCCTAACATAAATGATGATAATTCTATCAAAATGAATAATATGAAGAGATTAGTTTCTTATATCAATCATTATCCAACCTCTAACCATAATAATTTTCCAAATTTCCACACTATATAGGAATCTTATCCATACCATATAATAGAATTTTGGCATGTAGAAGGAACAAATACACAAGTATAAACTCCGAAAATGCAAATCAATATTACCTCTCATGTCACTAGTATAATTTATATTCCACCTATGACTAAAAAGTCTCAAGATTATACCACAAAAACTTCAATTGGTATTTCCTCCATTCAAACACAAGAAACTAAAAGATATACAACCACATCACCTAATACATCCAAATAACCTACAAATAATCAACCCATCTTAACCAAAACTAAGAAAAACATACCTCATAAAAATAAATTTCAATGAAATTACAACCTACCCTCAGTATTTATTACAACACTATGCACCTTTATCAAATAAAACTCTAATGGGTTATGATGAATGGGACCCCATAGCTAAAATTTCATGTCTCCCATCTAAAATTCCCTTCTTAAAATTAATGATAACTTCTCCTCATAATCATAATAAACTAATTCAAATATTATTTGAAATGGACATCTATCAACCCCCACCCATGGGGAATGAAGATACCTTTATAGGATCTAAAGATATCATTCTTCAATAGTGTGAAGAAATTTATATCCACATTGTTTAAATGGTGGAAAATTCTCTTACACTCAAATTTCTAATCTCCTCCATGATTACCAATAAGATATTGCTTCATGTAGATAAACCACCATTATCCATTAATGTGAAAATAGGAGATATCTAATTAAAATGTGCTTTAGTTTATGAAGGTTCAAGCACTTTTGTTTCTTCCCTTTATTTTAATAAAAATTAGGATATTCAAAATGCAATCTTAAATCCACATAAATTAAATTCCAAGGATATGATTGAAGACAAATACATCCTTTAAGTTGTGTTTAGATTCATATCACAATTTTCCCAATCACAATACATGTGAAATTCATGATATTTAACTTTATAATCTCTTACAATATCTTACTCAATTGACCTTAGACACATCACATGAGAGCATTTGCCTTGTCAACATGCCAAAGTGATAAATTTCCCTATAATAGTGTTATATACAAGATTCAAGGATACATGAATCCTTGGAATTTTGAACAATTATAAGAATGGGGTGGTTTTAAATTACCTACCCTTGAACCTTTACATAATATCCCATTTTGTTAATCCCAACATTTTAATTATCCAATCAACTCTACCATAGGTTATAATGGTGATCCTGAACTAATATGAAACATACCACCTAATATTTTAGATTTTGATGATGATGCACTAGATGAGATAAGTTTAAAAATAAAAACATTTGATTTACCTCTTAACATATTTTCTCTATTACCTCCTTCTCTATGACCTTGATCTCATCAAAAACTATGTGAGAAAATTTTGATTACCTTAGCAAAACCTAAGAATTCCATTCACCATATAGATAAAATCATCGATGCATTTATTATTAACCATATAACTCATTATAATGATGGATATTATTTAGATGATCCATTTTTAGATGGATTTGTTAAAGTTAAAAATGTTGATATACTTATATATCATTCATATTTACAACACTCTTTTATTTTTATTCAAAAAAGTTCCTTCTCTTGCTATTGTACCTGATATTAGTTCTTCATTTGATTTTCATAGGTCTATGATAGAGTGAGAACACACTACTCCTCTAGTCACTATTGAGCCTTTTTAGATTATTCTTATGTACTAGGCCATGATGGGACCTTACTGGTTTGATATATTATATTATCCTTCTAACTCAATTCCTTTAATGTTGATATACTTATATATCATTCTTATTTACAACACTCTTTTATTTTTATTCAAAAAAGTTCCTTCTCTTGCTATAGTACCTAATATTAGTTCTTCATTTGATGTTCACAAGTCTAAGATAGAGTGAGAACACACTACTCCTCTAGTCACTACTAAGCCTTTTTAGATTATTCTTATGTACTAGGCCATGATGGGACCTTACTGGTTTGTTACATTCTATGATCCTTCTAACTCACTTCCTCTAAAGATGTCATCTATACTACTCCAACCCACTATGATTTCATCCTTTAATGTGAGCCAATGTAGTGTTAACCCTATTTTGAGTTATCATATTGGTGATATCATACTACCTTTGCCTAAGCTTGATCATATACCATCATGATGGGTATATGAGACTTATTTTGAGATCCATAGAATTACTAGTCATTAGGCTTCATATTGCACACCAACAATAGTAGGCCTCTTCTTCTACTACCACATATAGTTGACCTTCACCATATACTACTAGATGTACTTGTTTATTTCATGGTATACATAACCATTATTATAATAATTACCAACATTTTAAGTAATATGTTGATACACTTCATCCAACCATAACCCATCCAAAAGATAAGAGTCCACCACCTCCTAAGGTACTTCCATAATACATTCACCAATATGGGGAAGATTATTTCCTTTAGAATTATTCTAATACACACCTATTGTCACCAAATATTTCACCCTAGAAGAGGGTGTTTAAGCCTATTCCATATTTGGGAAACATGGGAACACTTCTAGGTATGTGTGTGTACCTATAGTGGAAGTGAGCCTCTAGGTTTAAGGGCTAATTCCCTGAATATGCCTTGAAGGGTTTATCACCTAAATTTATTTATTATTTGTGGGAAAAGGGATAAAATTTTCATGAAATGAAACTAATCTAAAGTTTTGATACACCAAAAGGTCTTACACAAGACTATCATATTTCTTTCATAAAAAGACAATACCTTCAAAACTAGTCTAAGAGTCCTATAATGTACTAGAATTAGTGTTTCAATATGAAGGTAAGATGCATAAATACTATCCAAGGTAATTGAAACCATAAATTATTTATAGATACTAGTTTTCATTATACACTTAATACAAATTCATACACTTAGCTACACTTCATATGACCTGCTAGGCAAAACTCACTTGCATCAAAACATGGAAGGACTAATGGAAAACAAGGATAGATTGATATCACTTATATATTCTCTATACATATATTCACACACATTACCAAGATGATATATTAACTCAAAGTATATTTCATTTATTGTTTTAAGGAAAAGTATAATGTCAAAACTAGTAGGGCTTCACCATACATGATATGGTCTTAGATTACAAAGGCCAAAATGGTAGATACTTATAGAAATTCAAAGAGAAGAGAGAATAATGAAGTTTAAACGTCAATAAAAAACATATCAAGGCATGTTAACTAGTTAAATTATAAGGGAATGGAATGTTAAACATACCATGAATGTCTCCTAAGAAAACTGTCCATATAAACCATGATAAACTCTCCAAAATAGTGTACAGACTCTTCAACTAGCCTTTGTGAAACTACATTCATCATGGATCATCTCTTGGGAATTTGAAACTAAATTATGAGATTTAACACATGTTATGATAGTCTCAAATGTTTTCTTAGCTTCTAGTTATCTTCTAGACACTTGTATTTACTCTCTGAAGTCATTCGTTGGTCTTTTGGACCTTGACTCTTCATATTTGGTAGTCATTATTTATCTTACATATTGACTAAGATTTCATGATGACATATGAGTTTGAGGTGATTGATTTTATATATAATCCTTTGATCCTACATGGATGACTATGTGGCATTCCTTTGCTGTGTTATTCATTCAATTTGAAAATATGCCTATCATCATTTGTACATGTAGTCTTATCTTGTCCATTTGGAATCCAATCAAATTTTCTTTGTCAATCTCCTCTGGAGTCTCTTGGATTAAAATTTCAATAATTTCCATTGATCATTGTTTTGGGGTCTCAATATTATTACAATTGGTAATATCAATTTCAATCTATGCACTGTTGTTAGCCCATTTGGTTAATACTCTCATTCCACTTGGTAGTCTCACATTCAATCTAGGATCCATGACCTTTGACTCAAAATGCACAATTGACATTAGTTTGTATGAATTAATTCATGTCATTTATCTTATTTTTATTAACATTTTTTCACCACTTTGTAATCTCATGTTTGATTTAGGATCCTTTAACTCCTTGAATTAATGAATGTTGTTGGATCTTATCTACATGATCAAACATACACCATTGAATCTATTAAACCCACTATCATCACCTTTGCCTATGCACTACTAGATCTAGATTTTTATCCCAAGATATTTCCACTTTTTAAATCCTTATTTGCTTTTAGGATCTATTAGCCCTTTAACTATGAGTTCACCACTGATCTAATTTATATGATTGAATGTGCATCATTGAATCTTTGAGACCTAATGACACTATCAGTCACCCATGCACCATTATATTTGATATTAGTTACCATTTTTCCAAGAATTTTTGGATCTAAATTAATCCTTAGATTATTTTAATTTAAATGGGTATTTATTGAGGCTTGAATTTGATGTCCCCATGCATGTTTGTCTCTGCTAGTTTAACTTCAAATGCTTGTATCTTTAGTTAGTAAGCTCATCAAGACCAAAAATTTGTAGAGGATTATATTGGGATGAAAATCATCATGTCCATGTCATTTTTTTTCATTTATTTTTTTTCTAAGAACACTTTTATAATGCATAACTAGACTAATCTATTTGTTCCTACATGACATGTCATGATGATCTAGTTTCCTAGATGACTCAAAATTGCATAAGACTAAACTAGATCATGACCAAGGTTATAATGGAATTAAATGACAAAAGTATACCAAAACATACCCTATGATGTTATATCCTATGACCATATCAAGTCTTGACTATATGGGCTTGACCCATTTTGACTTGTCGTGAAAATAGTCAACAACACCATATTGATAGATTCTAAGTGTTTTAGTAGTATTTTTAAGATTTTCAAGGCATTACACCTTCACTGGCCCAATTTCATTCTCATGGGAATTCATAAAAAAAGTCTCTTCTTTCTCCAAAACCTATACCTTTACATAGATCTATAGATACCATTCGCATTTGCCACTTATTCCTTGATTGAGTATCACACATAGGAGGTACCATATGAGAATCATTATGCTTATAATATACCTACGTTCTCTTTAGAGATGATATGGTAGGAATTCTTTTCATTCCTTTTTTTGAAGATTAATGAGACTCTGGTTAACATCTGAATTTAGCTATATATGGATGTATCATATGTTATGGATGATATTTTATGAGAGATTTATAAATACTTATAAACACATCATGGTGTTCTATCACATTATTACATGATTTGGATTTGATTTATGAACATTTATTTATATTATGTTTTACTTATTTACATGTCTCATGGACTATTTTCTCTTTTAATTTTTTAATTTAAAATTAATAACTCATGCATTAATCTTATTCTCATAATTTAATTATTTGTGCATGGTTTAAATATTCTCTCTATTTTTATTTTTTATTGTGATTGTTATGTCATTTGAGAATAAGATAGTTATTATTGTGACATTGTTCAAAAACCCACATCCTTTTATTACCCTATCTTTACCATTTGATCAGTTAGCAAGCATATTTCTCATTGTATCACTATATACATAGATTTGTTTTGATATCCATCTATCACTCTTTACTCACTTTTCATACTAAGCACACATAGAATTAAGACTTGAGATTTCATGTTAGTTTTTGGGCGTGCCTAATTGTTTAGTAAAAAATGTCAATATATCTAGGAATTTTTTAATCCTATAACTAAAACCTAAATATCATTTGTGTTTTTCACTTATATCACTCATGAATGGTTATTCCAAATTTTTATAAAGGAGGAATAAAAAAATACATAAAATTTTAAAATCCAAATCATTTAAACAAAATTCAATTATCAAAAGGCAAAAATGAACATTCAAAAGTCAAAATCACATAAAAATATGTGATTATATATTAACAAATCTCCTATTTATAATTTAAGCTTAAACTCTACATTTGGTCTCATAATAAATCTAAGGTGGATTGGGGTGTGGTAGGATAGAATATTGGGATAGGATATTTTAAAATTATATATAGTACTACCTACTTTCTCATGCAAGTGCCAAATATTTATAATAGACCAAAAACTTTGTAAGGGGTCCTGAGGAATGGAGAACATGATGGGGGAAGGTAGGTAAATTTTATTTTTATTATAATTTTAACCTTCATGATTTGTTCCTAGTACTACACTTATTTTCCCAAAAGTTTTGTGCTTAGTGTGAATAAATACTTTTTGCATTTGGCATCCAATAAACTCTTAATAGGTTCCTATTTACTTATTATGTCTCATTCCTACTAAGGTTTTATTACAAACACCTATGTCACAATTTCCCACTCCTTAATTCATTAAAATAATCCCACTATTACTCACTAGTGAATATTATTTTCTAATTGATCATACCCTTATAATTTTGTTTTTGTGATTTTCACTATAAGACCTTATATAAATCAGGCCTTCCTCACAAATTTATCCTTATTTCCAATACAAAAATATACCTTAGTTGTTTTCTATTTATGATTTTTAGTGTAATACCTTGGATAGGACAAAGATTTCCTAAAAAAATATTCCTAACACCTCCATTCCATGATTAGTCACATAAAATAACTATCAATCTCGATATTTACTTCCTATTTTACTTACCATTTTATTTTACATTCTTATCGAATTTACTTAGAGTGTTTTACATTTTGATTTATAAATAATTAGAAAACTTCTCACCTTGATTTAGTATGTTTCACATTTTCTTAGCTTTAATCTATTTTCATTTTAAATGATTTTTCCAAATACTTGAGTTAGTGTGTTTTAGATTATGGTTCATTTTACATATTTCCCATCTTGATTTAGTATGTTTTATGTTCTTTATTGTTTTTAATAATTTACATATTACACATTCCTCAAATTTATTTTATGTGTTTAATACCAATTTAATTTGTATTACATACTTTTCAAATATTTATTTAAGTGTATTTTACAAATTCTTTCCTTTATTTATGTTTTACACATTTCACATCATGATTTAGAGTGTACTACATTTATTATTATTTTATGTAATATACCAATTCACATTTTTACACATTTTACATTGTATTTCCTTCAATAATTATTTTTAACCATTCATTTGTTCACAAATTACTATAAAATAATCCAAATATATATCACATATTTTCTTGTAGCATATAATAAAAATTAAAACACCATGTGCTAGGATTAAAATATATACATCCATAACATCCATGATCAATGTAAAATAATAAACAAAGATATATATATATATATATATATATATATATATATATATATATATATATATATATATATATATATATATATATATATATATATATATATATATATATATATATATATATTGTCATCTATGTACTACTCAAAACAATACCAAACACCTAACAATAATGGTATCTCCAGTAATAGTCTTTTTTTTAGCACGATGTCCAATTACCTCCACTAGATCATATCTTCAAGGTATTGTAAAACTAGGAGAAAGAAATTGATGACACCATAATCCCCTCTAGATCTATCACTCTATCAATCAACTATGTGTTTCTTGTGTTATAGTATCTCCTTGCTCAACTACCTCCTCATGTACCTCTACTACCACTTATTAATGTCTCTATCATCATGGTGTTCATGGTAGAAAATGTAAAACCTATTGTGTCTTAATAATCACCACATACACATCCTCAGCATTAGATATAACCATATCCACACCTTCAACCACTACTTCCTCAGAAAAATCTCTCACTACCCTTAGATGTCATCACTAACCATTATAAGGTCTTGATCAGTGTAGCTAAATCATAGGTAAATCAATAGGTACTCATGCACTCCCACTACCTCTTGGATCCCTAGCACGATGTGACCAATAATTATAAACTAATATAAGATGAAGTAGATTTGGTAATCCTAACTATTTGGGTAGGCAAGCAATAGTATCTGGATCCACCCACCATGTATAATGTCTATTAATATGCACACTAGCCAATCTAAGAGAAATAGTAGGCCAAGTTGGCCAATAGCTATAATATCTACATAGGGATACCATATAATATCACCATGACCAATAGTCCAAAATGCCATGATATATGGTACAACACATATCACATGATCTTGCCACCATCTGATCACATGAGGTATACTATCATCAATAACATGGGGCAATCCAACTTATTGATGCATATGAAATCTCTCATATATCTAATTACAAATCAAGACAATATGACCCATAGTCTTCTACCCATGAGATATAATTCCATACATGTCATGGATTATTTATACCCAAATCACTGATTGTAGGTCATATAAAGTACCCTTCTCAAAAATTTACTAACATAATGTGACTGCATATAAAAGAACATTCCCATTCAACTTGTGATAAATCACATGTGATGTCAAAAGGCTAATAATTGCCTTCCAGATAATTACAATGGTTGATATTTAAACATCAAATAACTATACATGTAAACCCTTAAAATATATCTTAGGGATAGTCACCCATAAGGCTACGACTCATCTCTCTCACTCCATCTGAGGAGTATCATAAATCATGGGAGTCCCAACAATAGGAATTCCAAATAGATAATGAGCATCCTTTAAAGTAATACCAACCTATATATTATCCCTATCCACATCCCATTAAAAATTGTTGGTTAGTCAATCCCATGCTCTTAAGAACATCTTGGCTAAGTCATTACTAAAAGGGATCATATGCATCTACATAATCCCACCAAAACTTAATGACACCAAACATGCACAATTATTTTTTGTTAATCTATCTAATAATTCAGGTAGCCATGCTATGTATATCAAGTGGTAGAGCCTTTTTCACCTCTAAAAAATGTAAAAACACACAAAATGTATTAGTCTTAGATCTAATATAATCACGAAAATACATTTTAAAATTAATTTAAATTTATTTTAATTCAAAAATTAACTACATCAACCTGGTTTTGACATTTTCTACCACTTTATATTATATCAGCCATTATTTTAGCATTAAATATACATCACTCACTTTAAAAATAGTCGATCATATCACATAACTAAGTCATCTAACTATTATGTAGTCAACCACATCATTCTACTATGTTTACCACATCATATGAAGTCAACCACCTTTTTAATCTATCTGAAAACTTCTTAAAATACTAAATCAGCTAGTATATATGTAGTTATCCACTTAAATATTACTAAATATATTAGACCTCCCCTACACAGTTGACCACTTAAATAAACTATGTTGGGCACATGCTATGCAGTTGGCCATGATTTTGCACCTTTACATTCTAAAATGAGTTAGCTTGGACAAATCCATTCTTTCTCTATGATGAATTTTTACCTATTTATCATTAATGTCTTAGGAATTAATGACTCATTTTTATACCTACCTATTAACCTTTCTACTGTCTACTCTACCCTAAAAATTATTGGGGAAGATTTTATTACATGTATTTTCCCCACTACCTAATTTTTAAAATTCAACATATTTTCCAAAAAAATTAACAAAAATTTAAAATTTAAGGAATCACTTACATAAGCCCCACTAATTGCTACTGTTATGCATCCCCTATCTTGCACTCCTCATCTCCAAGCCATAGTTTCTTTACATAATATTTTGGGTCTCATAGAGCTCTATTTTTTTTTAAATAGTAAAATTAAAAATGAATATTTTAATATCCTATTTATATTTTAGTTTACAAATTCTTTAACTATCAATTATTTTCTAATAATTTTTTATTTTTTCTCATACATATGTTTTTACTAAATATTTCTCCAAATCAAAAGATATTTTGGGATCCTAACATTATAGAGAACTTTTCTACATATAACGCATTTTTTTTTAATAGAATATTTCTCTTATTTTATAGGTCTGCCTAATGTTCCCTACATTAGATACTTTTTCATTTCTCTTGCAAGACTTCTATTATATTGAAACAAGATAAGTATATATATATATATATATATATATATATATATATTTCAATTATTTCCTTTCATTTATGTTTATGATTCATACTACAATTTATTTATCTCAGTATTGTGTATTGCTATGTTCTTTTCTTAAAACACCATCCCATGTTACAACTGCATGACATGTGATGAGATTTGAATGGGGAATATGTATACACATAATATTTTTAAACTTTATCAATTATTGATGCTTTATCTATTGTAATAACCCATAAAATATTAATCTCTATGAGTGCACACCTCAAAGGTTTCACTACAAAAGGAGTTGGTATACCTTTGGCACTTTGAAATATTTTTTGCCCCTATACTACCACCAAAAATGAATAGAAGTTACTATTATATGATTCCCTAAGCATTAAAACCCCACTTATAAACTTCCCTAACTAGCTCACCACCCAAAATAGCCCCCACCTAATCAAAAATATTTTTTTATTGATTTTTCTACTACATCAAAAGGATCAAACCCACTATAGGATTTAACGCATGTTATATAACTATGCAAGCCCAAGATGACATAGTTTAAGACCTAAAACTATATTTCTTGCCTAATAAATTTGACTAGGCTGACTTCATCAACTAAATTTATGGGAGGATTTAGGATCAATCCATGGATAAAAATACCCCCTCAACTTCAATTTCTAAATGGAGGATCATTCAATTGCACATCATTATTTCTTATAAATATACTTATACAATCAATATGAGGTTTTTGTTTAACTGTAAAATGAAATAGGTATGCATTTCACTTTAGTCTTAGGGTTGAGAGTATAAAAATTAAATGGCATAAGGGTGATCATTAGATATATAGTAGGCTAATTAAATTCTATACTCAAATATAAACATATATTGAATTTATTATGTTAAGATAGTCTAAATATGAAAAATATAAATATGCTTGATATATAAATGAAAAATAAGATATTACTTAGGTTGTTTTGATGTTAATGCAATTCTATATCTTGAATAGGTTGAAAGTAGGTGAGAAGATAGTTCTCGAATAGTTCTTAGATTTTAGATCTAGTGCCTTTGCCTATCTAGATAGTTATTTTAGCCTTGGATGGTTGCATTGACACTATTGTCTAATTCTAATGATAATATTCTATATGAAATATATGGTGAAATAGGATGTGACCACCTAATACTTCTAGGTTTTAACTCACCTTAACTATGGTGTGTTCAGATCTAGATTACGGACTATCACTCCTTTTGAAATGGCAAAACCCTAGTTTGCCATCTTCAATGTCACCTTGGGAAAAAATGGGTTAGTGGGCATATAGTGTCCAACTAACCCTAATGACCCCACTATCAAAATATTCTACCTAAATAACCAATTCTTTTAACAAGGCCTTAGATTGATGTATTTATCCCTTATGTGTTGACGTGTGTGTGAATCATGTAATGTATGTAAAGCAAGTATAATAATGACCTTTTTTTAACTTGTAAAATCAAGATCTTGGGCTACTCCTTTAGTAATTTAGACGTATATGTGTGTTTTACTTATAATTGATATGGAAATAATGAAGATTTTGATAAATTAAATGCTTGATAGAGGGATTTTTGATAAGTGCCTTGGTATATTTGGTAATTTATATGTGAGTAATTAATGAGGGCTGATCATGTATTTATATCAATCACTTTATATTAATAACTTGCATTAAATCACGTAGGCCAAAATGATAGGATCCTTCCTACAATATATTCGACTAGACTACAAAAATATGAAATAGAAATAGAAATAATAGTATTATATTAATTCAAAATAATAAAATTGCATTATAATAATGAAATTATATAATTTTTGGCCTCTTTTAGGGGGTAACTTACTTTGATCAAACTTAATTAGATATAATTAATGGATGCTTTCATACTAGACTAATCTCCTATTTATTGTAATATATCACTAGATCACTATTACTCCCTATAAATGTGGGATTATTACATTATTACACTATTACATTCTACTATTATATCTATTATAATGAGATTTAAGGACATCTTAAAAATCATATGCATCCATATCCTTTTATTAATTAAATAAACCATAAAATGATGGTTAGGATGAAGGATCCTAACATGCCCTCCCCCTTAAAAGCTTTTCCCTCGAATCTTAAGGTGAAGAAACTATTACTGAATGTAAAGAAGAGCTTTGTACGTTGCATATTATGGTTGAATCCCCTACCATTATACAATAAATTTAGTGATAACCCAATTATAGAGGGAATGAGAGTGCCTATTAATGATAGACTCAAGTTGTAAAATGAGAGACCCTTATACATCAAGTTTGGGAAGCATTCTATGACTATTGACATTACATCCAAGGACCTTCTTAAAGTAGGAGACATGAAAAATATGGTGCAAACATGATGATGGTGTGAGTTCCAACTTGTAGGTGATAGGTCCAACCTACTAGAGAATTTTATAAGTCCTTTAAAATATTAGAGCTAATTTATAGCAACGTTTGAGATTTAAAGAAGATTTTTTGTAAGGTTGTAGATGAAGAAAAGCCATACCTCTAATTTGAAAGGATCATTCTATGTGGGGTTAGTTATCATGTTTTTTCATGTAATTTTATGCCATGTGAAGATTATCCTTGAAGAGGCAAATGGTATTGTCACATGTACTAAGGGTAAAATCAATAGCTTGGACTATGGAGCTTCCTAGTAATACAAAAGAAGATAAAGTGGACTTTGACCATATATGACCTCATATGGGGTTATCTTGGTAGTTATTTGGTAAGAGGTGTTGTACCATAATTTTTAAAGAGGTAACCATTTTACCCACTGATTATTTTTCTCTATGACAAAGAAATGAAGATAGGTTTCCAAACATTTATTGACAATTCTAGTCTAGCCATCAGTCTATGGATGATATGCCAACCTCATTTACAAATTTGTACCAAGATGCTTGAAAATTTATTGTCAAAAATGGCTTGTGAAGGTAGAATCACAATCTAATAAATAGAAGAAGGAACATTGTGGAACTGAACTATTTGATCAAGAAATGTCTGAGTAATGGTGGAAATAGTGTAGGGATGGGCAAAAACACAAAAATGAGCATATTTATAAAGGCAATCCATGATGATAAGAACCATTTATTTGCATCTATATTTGGGGGGACCTTTAATAAAATCTATGTAAATGTTTGTCCAAATATGTGTTAGAATTAGAAGTGGTTAGAGTAGACTAGGTAGGGTGACTATTTTGCCTTTGTTGTATTGGTAAGTATCACATTCATCAATAAATTTTTTGATATCCTACTTGATTCATAACCAAAAAAAATATGGTAACCCCAATTATATATTTTTATAAACCCTAAATGATTAGCTAAAGGGGAAGCATGCATCTCTAGTAAAATGGGGTGTTTGAAATTGGAGCCTACCATCAACAAAAGGTGACCTTTATATCAAAATGTGTAGCCATCCCAGGTATAGTCAGGTTTAGTAAATGAATCAATAAATAGTTGAACATTGATTTTTTTATGGGGATATCATTATTCAATTATTTTTGAATATCATAGAGCCATGTTGAAATGAGAATAGATACTACATAGAGGTGCACTAGGTATTCAAACAGGCAAGAGAGAGCATAAGCCACCACATTTTCCTTATCATTTTTGTATGTTATTTCATAGTCATATCCCATGAGTTTATAAAACCATTTATGTTGATATGGGGAATATACCCATTACTATAAAAAAAATTAAGACTTTGGTGGTCATTTTTTATGCAAAATTATTGGCCAATCAAATATGGACTCTATTTGTGAATGTCATAGAGAATATCCATAATCTCCTTGTCATAGGTGGAACATTCCAAATTATTCCCAGTGAATGCCTTGATAGTGAAGGAAATGGGATAACCTTGTTTCATGAGTATTAAATGAAGACCTGTGCCACATACATCACACTCAATAACGAATAGTTGTGAGAAGTCAAGCATGGACAAGATGGGGGTGGTGTGTATTTATTTTTTGAAGCTATTAAATGTTATTTAAGATGTGGGAGACCATATAAATGAGACTTTATTAACCATAGTGATTAATGGTGCTACAATTTTTCCATAATCCTTGACAAAAAATTTTAAGTACCTTATCAAGCTAAGAAATCCCCATAGACTTTTGAGTGTTGAAGTTGTCATCCAGGTTGACATAGATTCAATTTTGGTGGGGTTAAAGAGAATACCATCAAATGAAACAATATATCCTAGGTACATGACTTTTGATTTCCCAAAAAAGTATTTAGAATGTTTGGCACATAAGTGGTTTCTAGAAAGAATTCCCAAATTTGTATCTAGGTAGTGGAAATGATCCTCCCATGTGTGGATATAGATAAGGATGTCATCACAGAAAACCCAGATAAAATTCCACAAAAATGGCTAAAATACTAAGTTCATTAAGCTATGGAAGGTGGAGGGGGAATTGGTAGGCACAAATGGCATGACCAAGAACATATAATGATCATCATGTGTGAAAAATGTTGTTTTGGGAATGTCGGCCTCATGAACATAGATCTAATGATAACTAGAGCACAAGTCTAATTTGGATAAAAAAATTTCATTATGTAGTTTATCAAGGATCTCATCAATGACTAAAATGGGTAGTTTATCTTTGATTGTGATCTTTTTAAAGTATTGATAGTTAATATAGATTCCTCAAGAACCTTATTTCTTATGAATGAGCAAGAAAAGTGATGAATAAGGATTAGTGTTGGGTGAAATGATGCTTGTATTTAGAAGATGATAAACCATATTTTTAATCTTAGCCTTTTGATGTAATGGGTAGTGATATGGATAAATGTTTGGGGTTGTACTGATAAGAATATTTTAGATATAATGGTATTATAGGTAGTGAGATGGTAATCCTATTGGTTCCATAAAGATAGCTTCATGTTTGACCAAAACATCTTGCAAGATTAAAAGTATGTTGGAATCTAGTGGAGGAGTAGTGCACAAAGAGAATAATTAGGAAATGATGTCATGATATATGCATTTAATAAGTTTGTCCAAGTAGTGGGAGCTGATAACACTCATGGATGTAGGAAGGACTTATAGAGTGTATTGATGACCATTCTCAATGAACTGCATCTAAGAGTGCATAGCCATTGGGCACTCAATACAAAATCACATATTCCTAAGGATAGAGAAAACATGTTAGTCTTGAGGTTATATTCATCCATAAAAATGCAAATATTATGACACTTTCCTTTACATGCTAAGGTTTCCCCTTTGGCAATAATTAATTCAAAGATGGAACAAGGGTGTATAAAATATTATGCTTGCTTAGCCATATGAGGGTCAATGAAGTTGTGAGGTTTTCCATAATATATGAGAATGGTGAGGTGTTGTTTCTATAAAAACCCTTTAACATACATTATTTTGGGAGTGGTGACATAAGCCAAAGAATGCATGGAGATTTTAGGAGGGGAATTTGAGTGCCTAGAATCATTAGCTTCCTATTCTAGCTCCTTGATGATATCCTCATAATCTTCAATATCTAATGGATAATTAAAATCTAGTAGATATGATTTTTTTATATGAATTTATGTCCTAGAGCCCATTTGTCATCAAAATTATAGCAAATCCCCTTTTCATGATGTGCACACATTTTAGCTTCTATGAGATATTTGATGGGGGTTATCCTAGTGTTGGGGCACTAAAAAGAGGGCTTAGATGGAACTAAAATAAAGTTTAATGTTGGGAGGTGATTTTGTCTTTGGTGAGCTTGGTAAGACCCCAGGATTTTATCATGGTGTGAGGTTGGAACATTTTAACCTTGGATTGAATCCCATCCTTGAGGCCACTAATGAATAATCTTCATAATAATTTGTCAAAGAGACCCTCCATGTGACTGGTAGGTTTCTTGAACTCTATTTGATACTCTTGTAAAGTGATAGTTTGACATAGTTTAGTCAATGCTCCTATGAAGTCATCATAAACACTAGGCACAAAATGAGTAAGCAATATTTTGGTGAACTTGGTCCATTTAGGTTTAATGTGTGTCTTACAGTACCATTGATACCACTAAACAACATATTTTTCTAGGTGAAAAGAAGCAATAGATAATCTTTCCTCTATGAGATGCAAACTAAAATATTGTTCAACATGGTAATTATAACTAGTGGGGTCAATTTCATGAAATTTGAAAAAGCTAATTTAGGACCACATAATGGTGCCCAATAAGAACTAATGATTTGTTATTTTTGGGAATAATGGAGTTTTATTCCTATTTAATAAATGGTTTGAGTAAGAGAAAATTAGTAAATAATATTCAAAACTAAAGATACTAATTTATGAAATTTATTTGTAATTATAGATTTTCTAAAAATAGTAGTGAGAGATAAAATCAAACTTAGCTCATTCTAGACTATTTCAACTAAGGGTCTAGAAATTTGTGTGTAGGACTAAGACATTGTCACAAATAAGATCTTAGAATTAATTTTTCTATTGGAGAAGAGTAGAAAAATTAGATACCCTCGGCTCCAACACTGAAGTCCTTCGCTAACATTATTGTCTTCAGGATTTAATCTTTTTTGGTTTTATTCACCTACTTAGTGTGAGCCTATGTAACAATTATTAGGTCCTCACTATCAAGAGAGTTCCCTATAGAGTTGATTTTTCATTTTCTTGTATATTTAATGTAATTGAAAGAAACTTTGGAAAATGGTGAAAAGGGGTTAGTGTGTGTAAGATGCACTGGACGTGCTTCACACCTCGTGTGTGGGAATATTGCCTACATACCAATACTCTGAGGAGGAATCAAGCCATATGTAGTTCTCCCTTTAAGAGTGATTGGTGTAATAGTGAATGAAATGCAAGAAATGATAAAAATAAGTATGCTTGAGATGACTAGGGACTAGTATAAGGTCTTGAATAGGATTGAAAGTGTATAGGCTAGATGTATACAGAGAGTAGGGAAGATTACTTGAGTGGTCTTGATTGTCTTTTTGCTTCCTTGAGTGATATTTGCCAACCCTTTCCACATGATCTTTGAATGGGATTATATATAAATCTATTGGTCATGGGTTAAATGAATTCATGTTAGGATGACATGATTGAATATAAGGATCTAAAAGGAAATGACCATTGGAGCCTAAGATGTACTTGGATAATAACACCAAAAGTTGGACACCTTAGGGTCTGAAATTAGTGTCCAACTTGGGTTCTATTGTCCTAAGGTGAGGGGATCTAGGGGGATGGATTAATAATTAAGAGAGGGTGATAGCTTTGTGGGGATAGAGTTTAGAAAGCCATGGGTGACTAGGAATTAGTGAAAGTAAGCCTAAGAGGGTCATGAGAGCAAACAATATGGACCTAAGGATTGGGTGTCATTAGCCATGCTCAAGTTACAAATTTTTGTATATTATATGACTTCATTTTCCCTCCCTTTGTTCTAGTGATGTAGAAAACAAAAATACTAGGATAAAGGAAAATAGAAAGTGTACCAGCTACAAAGGTGAAGACCATGAAGCTTGTGTGATGCTGAGTAATGTTAGATGTGCTGGATGATGTTGTAAAAAAATTTATATCACAAATGAAGCTGAGTTCTCAATTCCTTAGAAATTGGCTCAAGAATGCAAAGGTTAGCCCTTTGGCTCCATCATCACCTACTAAGTGAAGCAAGATGATCATGTGTGTACTAATAAATGTATAATATATGTGTTCAATCCCTCTTAATAGGTGGATCAAGAATAAAAATGCTAGCCCATTAGCTTCATCATTACCCCATGAAGTGAAGCTATGAATTGATAGCAATATGAAGAAGTATTTCATATGAGATGGCTTCTAAATTTAATGAATGATATATAAATATGATAATATGGGATGAATATCTAAATGTGTGCTATAAACTAGGCCAATGTTGTCCATCTCAAAAAAGATGGAGATTAGGCTTGTATTAAAGCCACTCCAAAACTAAAAAATTGGCTTATGTGGAATCCACTCAAGAACTTAGGAATGTAGAGGTTAGGATTATATGAAATTCACTTCAAAATGCCAACAACATTTAGATGGATTAAGTCATGCAACTATTGAGAATGCCTAAGTAATGCTAAAAATTGAAATAAAATAAGCAAAAGTGTTGTGTAATCGACCCCCAATCATTGGTATCTCAAACATGGATTCTGATCTAGAATTTATACCAACTACTGTATATGAAACTAGAAGTGAGAACCAATCATATTATGCATGATACCCTTATGTCTATATTTTTAAATAAAACTATACTTAAAATAGCTAATTTGAACTGGTCTAATTATGTAAAACTATAGCTAAACCTACCTTTCTACCTACTTTTTAGAAAACTAGTTTCTATATTATTTGGATAGGAGTAATAAAAGTAGATACCATGGTATCTGGTGCTATAGTATAACCTCTGTACTATTGTCCTAGCTAAAATTAATCATTATTTTGGAGTTTTGATTATCATCCTAGTCTATTCTTAATGGTTTGATGACTTGTTTCTATTCTTATTATTCTAAAACTAGTTTTTTGACTTGTTGAGGTGTGGAGCTAAAAGCTACACCAAATGAGCGAATTGCAAGGTTGCTATATTTACACAGTCACCGACGTCGATCAGGAATTGACTGGAGGCTACCGATGTCAATTATATATCAGTCAACGTCAGTCATATAAAGGTAGACAAGGACTAATGTCCATCACCTGTGCATTCTAGAAGTCTATTTTCATGGATGGATAGATTGTTTGCATGATAAGTTTAATTGTTAGTATTGAGTTAGCGTTTCTATTTTTGGTAGGGCTGATTTGAACCTTTGATTAAGAGGTGTATCTAATGGTGGAGAATGTATAGCTCATGAATCCTAATGTTATATAATAGGGTTAGATCTTCATAGCTTGTGTATGGATGAGAAAAAGGGTGAGTCAATTCAAGTAGCTGAATTGTGTTTATAATTATGAGAGAGAACTCTTGAAGGAAAGAGATCTCTACATCTGAGAGGTGTGGAAGAAAGTGTGATTTATTCAATTGTATTTCCTTTTAGAAGAGTTTAATACAAGTTTTCATTATTTCTTGTATCTCTTACTCTTTGTTGATTCTGATTTCTACTTACTTATTATTCTGGTTTAATTTCATGTTTAGTTGCTTACACAAAAGTAATCAATTATATCTGTAAGATCCTAACAAGTGGTATTAGAGCTTGGGTTTCCTTACAGGTGGTTTCAAATATTTTTAGTGTGTGTTGATTATAGGTCACTCACAGGGGTTTCTGTTTGAGTGGGAGGATAGCAATGGCAGAAGAAAGTAAACTAAGAATGGAGAAGTTTAACGGCAAGAATTATCAATTATGGAGGATGTAGATAGAAGATTATCTGTATTAGAAAGATCTATACTTACCATTTGGTGGGGTTTCAAGCAAGCCCACAAATATGCAAGATGAAGAATGGAATGTTCTTGATAGAAAGGCTTTGGGATCTATAAGGTTAAGTTTGGCATCTTCTGTAATTTGCAACTTGTCACAGGCAAAGACAATGGTAGAGTTAATGGATACTTTGGCAAATTTATATGAAAATCCGATAGCTTTGAATAAGGTATATCTTATGAAGCAATTATTTAATTTGCAAATGCAGGAAGGTAGATCTGTATCTAGTCATCTTAATGATTTCCATGCAATAGTAAATCAGTTAAATTCAGTCAAAATAGTTTTTGATGATGAAATTAAGGCTCTCTTAATTTTATGATCTTTACCTAAAAGTTGGCATAGCTTGGTAATGGTAGTTAGTAATACTGCATCTACTACAAATATCTTGAAAGTAGATGATGTTGTTAGTGTAATCTTGAATGAAGAAATTCATAGGAAAAGCACAAAGGAAACATCAGGTAATGCTTTAAGTATTGAAAGCAGGGGAAGGCCAAAAGAGAAGTGCAAGAAAGGGAGATCAAGGTCTAAGTCAAAGATGAGAGGTAGATCCAAATCTAGAAATGGAAGAAAAATAACCTACTAGAATTTTAGAAAGAAAGGGCATGCAAAGAAAGACTGTTGGTTGAAGGTTAAAGAAGAAAATCAGCACGAAGGTAAAGAAGAAGCAAAAGTTACAGGTATTGTTGCACAAGATGCTCTTATATTTTCCTTGGATAATAAAATAGAATCTTGGGTTTTAGATTCTAGTGCCTCTTTACATGCAACCCCAAACAGAGAATATTTCAAGGATTATGTCCAGGGATATTTTGGAATAGTTTATTTAGGGGATGATGAACCTTGTAAAATTGTTGGCAAAGGAAAAGTGCAGTGGAAATTGCAGAATGGCAGGACATGGGTGTTGAAGGATGTCATGCATGTACCCATCCTAAAGAGGAATCTGATTTCTACAGGAAAGTTGGGAGATGAGGGTTGCACAGTAACTCTCAAAGCTGAATCTTGGAAGGTTTCCAAGGGTGCACTTTCATTAGTTAGAGGTAAGAGAGTAGGTACTCTTTATTTATGTAATTTTATTATTGATCATTCTCCTTCTGTATTATCTACTTCAGATGTAGATGCAAAGTTGTTCCACTATAGGCTTGGCCACATGAGTGAGAAGGGAATGAGTGTTCTTAAGTCAAATGGTAAGCTTTCAGATTTGAAAAGCATAGATCTAGATTTCTATGAGCATTGTATTTTTGGGAAATAGAAGAGAGTGAGATTTCTCAAAACTGGGTCAACAAAGAAGAAGCACAAGTTGGAGCTTGTTCACATAGACGTGTCGGGACCAACTGAGGTAGCTTCTATTAGAGGATCACAATATTATGTTTCTTTTATTGATAATGCTACAAGAAAGGTATGGGTTTATTGCATAAAGAAGAAATCTAATGTTTTTGATACATTTAAGAAATGGAGAGCTTTGGTTGAGAATGAAATAGGTTTGAGATTGAAGTGCCTTAGATCTGACAATGGTGGTGAGTACTGCAGCAATAAATTCAAAAGTTACTATTCTATGAGTGGAATACATAGGGAAAGGATGGTTCCAAGGATACCTTAGCAAAATGGAGTTGCTGAAAGGATGAATAGAACAATATTGGAGCATACACAAAGTATGAGGTTGCATGCTAGTTTTCTCTTACAGTTTTGGGTAGAAGCTGTAGATACTATGGTTTACCTGATTAACAGAGGACCCTCTACTGCTCTGGATGGTGAAATTCTAGAAGAGGCTTGGATAAGTAAAATGGTAGATCTTTCATTTCTTAGAGTTTTTGGTTCTAAAGCTTTTGTGCACATTGATAAAAAAATAGAAAGAAGTTAGATGCTTAATCTATGAGGTGCATTTTTATTGTTTATGGCTCTGGAGATTTTGGATTCTAGTTGGGGAATCTAGGAACTAACAAAACAATTAGAAGCTGTGATGTTGTTCTCAATAAGAAGGTGATATACAATGATAAGCTCAAGAATCTAAATAATTCTGAGCAAGGCAATGTTGATTTGGATGAGGTGATGATCCAAAATGAACTCATGGGAAAGAATAATCACTTACAAGAAAACATAGACATTGACATCGATCAGGTAGGAATTGATGTCAGTCATACAAGAATCGATGTCAGTTAGAAAGTAACTGATGTCAGTCACATATAAATTGACGTCGATCAGATGGAACCGATGTTGGTCAGGTATAAACCCAGAGATGACCGAGATCGGTCACTGATAGAGAATTTGGGTGGACAACAAGCAGTGAATGAGTCTCAAACGCCCATGAAGAGGTCAAAAAGGGTAAGTAAACCTCCAATTCAATATTCCCCTTCATTATTCTACTTATTGCTCACTAATAGTGGAGAACTAGAGTGTTTTGATGAAGCAATGCAGGTAGAAACCCAGAAATAGTGGGAGCATGGCATGATTGAGGAAATTGATTCCTTGAAAGAGAACCAAATGTGGAATTCGGTTGAGTTGCCAACAAGAAAGAAAGCACTAAAAACAAATGCGTTTAAAGGTTAAAGGAAGGTGAGAATGGAAAAATGAGACATAAGGCCAGGTTGGTAGTAAAGGGATTTGCACAGAAACTAGGTATTGATTTTGGTGAAATTTTTTCTCTTATAGTAAAAATGACTTCTATTCGGACTATATTGTCTTTAGTTGATATTGAGGATTTGCATCTTGAGCAACTTGATGTTAAGACAATGTTTCTTCATGGATATTTGGATGAAGAAATATATATGGATTAGTTGGAAGGTTTTGAGGTCCAAGGTAAGGAGAAGCTTGTGTATAGGTTGAAGAAAAGCTTATATGGTCTTAAGTAAGCTCCTAGACAATGGTATTTGAGGTTTGATAGGTTTGTGACTAAGCATGGTTTCAGTAGATGTCAATCTAGCCATTGTGTTTATTTTAAGAGATTAGATAATGGTAGATATATTATCCTATTGTTGTATGTAGATGATATGTTTGTTGTAGGTTCACACATGCAGGATATTAATGAGCTTAAGGTAAAATTAGCTCACACATTTGCCATGAAGGATTTAGGAGCAGCAAAGAAAATCCTTAGCATGAGTATTACGAGAGACAGGAAAAATCATAGTTTGATTTTTTCTCAAGAGGATTATGTGAACAAGGTGTTGGAAAGGTTCAATATGTAGGATGCAAAACTGGTAAGAACACCTATGGCTGGACACTTCAAGTTGAGCAAAGAACAGTGTCCTAATTCACATGATGAGGTGGAGTACATGAGTATATTTCCATATGCTTCCATAGTTGGGAGCTTAATGTATGTAATGGTATGTACTAGACCTGATATTACCCAAGTAGTGGGAGTTGTCAGCAAGTTCATGGCCAATCCAGGGAAGGAACACTGGCAAGTAGTTCAATGGATTCTCAGATATCTGAGAGGGACCAGTAGTAGGCATTTGTGCTATGGAGGGTCAAACACTTCTATACATGGGTATGTAGATGTAGATATAACAGGTGACTTGGATGGTAGGAGAAGCACCACAGGTAATGTGTTCACTATTGGTGGTATGGTAGTTAGCTAGATTTCAAAGTTGTAGAAGGTTGTTGCCTTGTCTACTATAGAGGTAGAATACATTGCAGTCATAGAGGCTAGCAAGGAGATGATATGGATGACATGGTTCATGGAAGAGTTGGGATAGGAGCAAGAGAGTTTTAGATTGTATAGTGATAGTCAAAGTGCAATTCATTTGGCAAAGAATTCAGCCTTTCATTCAAGAACCAAACATATACAGCTTAGGTACCACTTCATTAGACAGGTATTGGAGGATGGTGAGTTGAAGCTGGAAAAGATCCATATAGATAAGAACCCTGTTGATATGTTAACAAAGTCGGTAACAAAGGAGAAGTTGAATCTTCATTCAACTTTTGTTGGTCTTCAAGATTGAGCTTGAAGATGGAGAAACAAGCTAGAGGATGTTGCTGTACAGGTACATGTGCAGTTGTTTATATCCAAGTGGGATATTGTTGAGGTGTGGAGCTAAAAGCTACACTAAATGAGTGAATTGTAAGGCTACTATATTTACACAGTCACTGATGTCAGTCAGGGATTGACTAGAGGCTATCGACGTCGGTTATAGATCGACTGATGTCAGTCATATGTAGGTAGACAGGGACCGATGTCAGTCACTTGTGTGTTCCAAAAGTCTATTTTCATGGATGAATAGATTGTTTGCATGATAAGTTTAATTGTTAGTATTGAGTCCCCGTTTCTATTTTTGGTAGGACTGATTTGAACCTTTGATTAAGAGGTGTATCTAACGGTGGAAAATGCATAGCTCATGAATCCTAATGTTATATAATAGGGTTAGATCTTCATAACTTGTGTATGGATGAGAAAAAGGGTGAATCAATTCAAATAGCTAAATTGTGTTTGTAATTGTGAGAGAGAACTCTTGAGGGAAAGAGATCTGTACATCTGAGAGGTGTGGAAGAAAGTGTGATTTCTTCAATTGTATTTCCTTCTGGAAGAGTTTAATACAAGTTTTCATTATTTCTTGTATCTCTTATTCTTTGTTGATTTTGATTTCTAGTTACTTATTATTCTGGTTTAATTCTCTATTTAGTTGCTTACACAAAAGTAATCAATTGTATCTGTAAGATCCTAACATGACTGATTAAGAGCTTTGATCTCTATAAAAGAACCCATAGTTATTTCCCCCTCTTTTGAGGGTAGGAATAGGTACCTTGCAATGACTTCCCTAATAAGAAAAAGCCTTGTAATTTTGTTAATATGGAAATATACATGATATAATAATGATAATCAGTAAGATATCTCAAGATATAACATGGTTTGATTTGAGAGATTGTTAGATCAATAGGGGTATGCCTATATAGATGTAATAATGTAATAGCATGTGAAATGTTCTTGAATTTAATTAAAATTGTAATTGTTAGTTTTTAGTTAAATGGATGGAGCATGATGTCCATCATGACACCTAAGAGAACAAGAAAATGCATGATATGGATCATGGCATTGCAATAATTGAGAAGCAATCAAGAAACAAGCACACAAAGCAAGAAGCATACAAGGGTAACCAAGGGGACATGAATATAAGCGACATGGGTACATGCCACTCAAACTAGAAATCAAGCATGCAAGGCATGTTCAAATTCCACATACACATACAAGTAAAACAAGCAATGTTGACACAAGCACCACAAGCTCATACAAGAGCACAAGCAAAGAAGATTGGAAAATGTCTTAAGGCACACACATGAATAAAATAAAAGGACATTATAAATGTCCTAAATAACATACAAAAGACAAGTAGGAACTGGAAATATAATCGAACAAGATATGCTAATAAAGAAGAGAAATCATGTAATAGCTAGAAAGATAAAATCACATCTAACTAATCAAAGCAAGAGTGAAACTATGCAAGAAATGTTTAGTACAAGACTAGGTAAATTCTAAGAGATACACAAATGATAGATACTAGTGAAATGTCAATACAGTAATCTATGTAATCTAGTAATTAATGTACATCAAAATGATAACTTAGAGTGTGTAGTGTAGAAATGACATAACCTGGATGGTGTAGTCATGTAGAAGATGCCCCTAGTGGGTATGTATATTGAAGTGTGTCTTGAATGTATAAGTAGGATGTACCATCAATAGGTGGAGTGAAATAATCAAGTAGTTGTATGCCACTGAAAATAAGATCAAGTGAAGCATGGTAATGTAGATAAATCAATATACAATAACATGAAATATTAAATGTAAGTCCTATCATGATATTAGCAATGTAAAACATGAACGATGTATACAATAAAAATGTTTTTTTAGTGTTTTATTATATTGGAATGTTTTTAGATTTTTGAAATATTCAAACTATATACAATCAAGCAAAAGAGATTATATATAAGAAATGTTGAAAAGAGATTATGTATAAAAAATATGTAAAATAACATATTATACATGGATTCTACGTAGATGCATAATGTTCATTGGATTTTTAAGTTTCTTTCCTTCGAGTGAGGCTAGATGATACACTCTAGGGCTAAGATTATTAGTAATGGTGTATGGGCCTAACCAATTTGGTTCTAATTTTGCTTTGATTTCTTCTTTTTCATTGACATTATGAAGTTTTTTTTAGAGAATGAGATCATTTACCTCAAATTCTCTTGTGTGAACTTGTTTATTGTAAGAGTGTTGTATATGTTATTGGTAGATTCTGAGATGTTTTGTTTTCTTGAATGCATGTATGGTCCAATTATTTGATCTATTGTAAACACTTTTCATGATATTAATAATTAGTGATAATACCTTTAAGGGAGACACAAAGAGATGGGATTTCTAATTCTAGTGGTAAAACTACTTTTGTGCCATAAATGAGTGAATAAGGAAGGGCTCTTATGGGTGTACAAATACTTATATGGTAAGCCCATAATACAAAGAATAATTGATTATGCCAATCATCTCTAAATTTGGTCACTATTTTGCTCAAAATGATGATGATTATTTTATTAGTGGCTTCTGCTTGACCATTTCCTTATTGGTAGTATGGAGTGAAGAATGCGTGTTTAATCTTATATTTTTTGCATAATTTCTTGATAGTTTTATTCTTGAATGATGTTCCATTATCAAAAATGATAGTTGTGGGTAAGTTGAATCATGAAATAATGTAGGTCATGAGGAAGCTAAAAATATCCTCCCACACAGTATATTGATGTGGAGCTACTTCCACCCATTTGGTAAAGTATTTGGTAATTGTGATGATGAACTTGTGCCCACTAGTAGATTCAAGGTTAATTTTTCCAATAAGATCAACTCCCCATAACATGAATGGCCATGGAGACATAATAGGTTACAATTATTGTGAAGGTGTATGTTACAATTTACTATGTCATTGAAATTTATTGCATAGCTTTCCATCTTGTAAACATTGTTCTTCCATAGTGGGCAAGTAGTAACCTTGTCGAATAAATTTGTATGACATGGCCTTTCCGTTAAAGTGACCACCACACTCACTATCATGTATCTATGTAAGAACAATTTTAGCTTCTACTAAAACTAAGCATCTAAGTAATTATCTATCAAAGGATTTCTTAAAGAGGTTCTTGCCAATGATGACATAATGGAGTGATTTTTTGTGTATCTTATGATTATCATTTCATGAGAAAGTATCTAGTGTAATAGATTTGTTTAAAAAATTACAGATGTTAGAGAACCATTCTAGAATTGTAGAACTATGTGTAGTGACTAGGATGGATAGTGAAATTAGATCTACATTATATATTGATGGTGATTATAATCATTTACTTTTGAAAATAGATTGATCATCATTGATGTCGATATATATTATAGATGTGGCACTTGCCATTACATCTACATGTCAGTTGTCTTTTCTTGGTATACTTTCTATAGAAAAGTAATCAAATTATGATGATAAACATTGTACCATGTTATGATATGGGACAAGATGTTCTTATTTTGTCTAATAGACATCATTAATTTGGTTGACCACTAGTTGGGAATCACCAAAGACTCAAATAGATTTGATTTTGAGTGGTTGAGCTATAAATAGACCCAAAATAAGTGATTCATATTCTACGATGTTGTTGGTGTAGGAAAAACTTAGTTGGTATATTATAGGATCTATGTGACCAGAAGGATCAACAAAGACAATGCTTACCCCTAAACTGGATGCACATTGAGAGCCATCAGAGAACATGGTCTAGGTATCCAAATAAGTAGAATAAGTAGTAATCAACTCTGAATGTGTCACTAAGAGGGTTGGTATCCAAGAGTGGTGTTATATCCAAATGATCTACAATGATTTGGCCCTTTATTGATTTTTAGAGGACTATTTTTAAGTCAAATTCTATTAACAACATATCCCATTTTACAATGCAACCAAAAAAATGTGGTTTTACAATTAAGAACTTTAAGGGTCTACTTTTGTAAAGACATGAGTCTCATTACTAAACATGTAATGTTAGAGTTTTAATGTATTAAAAACTAATGCTAGACATAGTTTTTTTTAATTATGGAATAATTATTTTCATTATAAACTAGAGTGTGACTGATGTAATAAACTACTCACTCAGTATGTTGATCATCATGTTATACTAGGAGTTCTCATAGTGTGTGATCTATTGCTAAGATATAAAGGAGGAATATTTATCAGGGATAGATGGTACTTAAAGAGGTGGATTAATAAGGTATTGCTTGATTGTATGAAAGTTTTTTTGACAAGCTTTGTCCCAAAAAAACTTTGTATCTTTCTTTAGTAATCGATTGAATGATTGAGTTTTATTAGTAAGTTGTCATACAAAATAATGGATTGCTTAGATCTTTCCTTATAGGGATCAAAGTTTTTTTAATTTTTTAAGAGGTGACATATCAATAATTATTTTGACTTTGTTAGGGTTAACTTATATACCATGCTGAGAAATAATGAAGCCTAAGAGTTTGCCTGATGTAACTCTAAACATACATTTCTTTGGGTTTAATCAAACATTGTATTACCTGAGTCATTGAAATATCTTTTTTAAATCAAGAGCATGATTTTGTCATTGTTTGGATTTAGCTAATATATCATCTATGTAATCCTTGATAGTATGGTGAATCAAGTCATCAAAAATGTGTGTCACAGTTTGCTAATATGTGGCACCAACATTCTTTAATCCAAAATGCATGATAATGTAATAGAACGTACCCCAAGGTATTGTAAAGGATGTTTTTTCTTGATATTTTTTTAGTAATTTTGATTTGGTTGTAATTGTCAAAAACATCCATAAATGATGACATTTCATATCCAACTATTAAATATATGATCATGTCAATATTTGGTAAAGGGAAATTATCTTTCGGGCAATGCTGATTTAAATCTCGAGAATAAAAACAACATCAAATTTGTCCATTAGGTTTTATTATGAGAACTATATTAGAAATCTAGTTAGGATGTGCTACTAGTCAAATGAAAACAACATCTACGAGGCATTATATTTCATCTTTAACTAGGAGAGCCACCTTAGGATGTATTTTTCATTTTTTTTGCTTAACTAGTTTAGAATTAGGGTATAAATGAATCTAATGGACTACTAAAGATGTATCAATTCTTGGCATATCTAAATAAGACCAAGCAAACAAATCTAGAATTTTTTTTAAAGTTTGAAAAATATCTACATCATCTTACTTTCATAGGGTAGTGGCTAATAAGACAATGGAGGGATCCTTGTTGGTTCTAAAATTGAAATTTACTATTTCCTCATTAAGCAATGTGGAATGATCCAGTGTATATGGAGTTGTAGAATAGTATCATCTGAGTCAATTGGTATATCTGGTAAAGAATTTAGATTTTATTTGAAGTACACATGGGTATTTGTGTGATTTTGAAATCTATTTTTATGATAGTAGGATGGGAGGTCCTCATATGCTCCAAGGAATTATAGGAGGGATTCACTATTAGAGAATTCATCTAATGTAAACATGTTGGGTGAGATTGTATTGTCGATAATATCATGATAGACCAATGATAATCTAGAGGTATGATTAACTGTATTATTAGCACGTGCAATGGATAGATAAAATTTAATATGTTTTTGAAAGGGTGGAAAAATATTATCATGATTGTTGCTAAATTGATATCCAAAACATTATATTTTATATTGTGTTGATGCCTTGATAGGATTGACTATTCCTTATTCATGTTTTCCAAGTCATTTTCCCTAATAGCCCATCTTATTAAGATATTTAAGTACAAAAGGTGAATTAAGTTGGTGATTTGGTTTTGGTGCTATAATAGAATTTGGAATTACTTGATGTGGTGTATGGTTTGAGGGTGCATTGTGAGTAGTGGGTTATATAGGTATACTACTAAGATTAATGTGTGGAATATAATTTTGTGGAGATTCAACAACTTGAAAATATTTGAAGGGTTTATTATCTATTGCGTATATGTATATATAAATTTTGTGAATAAATTATAGACAAGTAAGGAGTGTAGAGGGGATTGTATACACATCATGAATCCATGGCTGACCAAGTAATACATTATAATTGAGGTCATTTGGCATGACTTGGCAAGTAGCTAGTAGTGTCTTAGGTCCTAAGGTAAGATTGAGTGTTGCTTGACCCATTACTTTCTATGGAATGTTTTTGAAACCTCTTATGTTCATATCAGAATGGTCTAGATTTTGAGGTTGTATGTTAAGACATTTAAGAAAAGATATGTTGAGAATGTTAAGTCCTAAACCGTTATCAAGTAAAAATCTTTTAAACACCACATCATTAATTCTCAATTGAATATATAGAGGTAGATATTGTTCAATGATGTGTTGCAGGGGTAAATCCTCTTTCTCAAAATAAATATTATCTTTATTCCATTGTATTATGTTGAGGATAAATGCAACATAAGGTATTTCAGATAAAATAGGAATTCTAGTATTATGAAGGGTTTCATACAACACATATTTGTAGACATCTGATCATTCAAAGAGCTCAAGAATAGAAACTGTATCTAAAGAGGTGCTAGCCTAAGTGATAAAACTATAACCATGGGTATAATCAACCTACCTATCTCCATAAACTTGGGAGATAGTGGGGAATGCATGATCTACTATAGGCATATAGTTGGTAGTAGATGCAGGATAAGAGCTATATATACCAAGTTTAAAGGGAGGAGGGATAGATATAACTGCTAGTGATTGCTTGTGTTTAATAGTGGTAGGAAGATAATTAAAAGTAGCCAATGAGTTATATGCATTTAGGTAGAAAGCAAGAATGTGAAGTGAAAATTTGAGTGTTGATTTGTGTAGTAATATGTTTATAAATAGCAGTACATAGTAAGCAAAGGATATAAGGTATGGATTTTTTCATAAATGAATAGAAACTTTTGACATATAACATAACATTTTGAATGCATTTAGCATGATTAATTTGAACAATTTTCCACATGAGGAATAAAAAGCAAAGGATAAAGAACATGCTTTTTTACATAAAATCATATAAATTTTTGACATGCAACATAACATTTCGAATGCATTTAGCATGATAAATTTGAAAAATTTTACACATGAGGAATAAAAAGCAAAGGATAGAGAATATGAATTTTTTCATAAAGGTATATAAATTTTTGACACGCAACATAACATTTTGAATGCATTTAGCATGATAAATTTGAACAATTTTCCACATGAAGAATAGAAAGCAAAGGAAAGTGAACATGAATTTTTGCATAAAGGCATATAAATTTTTGACATGCAACATAACATTCCAAATGCATTTAGTAAAATGGAGTTGGTAATTATTCCATATGAGCAAAACAGAATATGCAAGAAGAATTTTAAGGTCGTGCATTTTTTTCAATGATTTTTTTAATATCATCCCATATAATGAAACATAAACATGAAATGTAAAGGATGACATATTTTACTAATATATGATAGACTTCATCACTCATATACATGATAGGGCCTGTTATGGTTTCCTTGTTATTTTCAAGAAATGTAAGAAAAATTTGTATATAAGTGAGAATATTTTTTCCAATTTGATTATGGATGTAAGGTGATACCTCAAGAATAAAATAAGAGCTAGTACATGCGATAGGAATTTTTCAAAATTTTTTTTGCAAAATAATATGAATTTTTGAAATTGAAATTGAATTTCTATGTTAAGTATTCAAGAAAAAATTTAGAAATTTATGGGAAAGTGATTGATTTAATGGGACATAGTAGATGTAATTAGGGTTTTGAGAAAAATAAAATTTTCAAAATTACTATTAATTTTTTAAATTTGAAGTGATTTTATGATTTTAATATGCAAGTAAAAATTTAGAAAATGATTGGAAAATTACTAGGAGCTAGTTGATGCAACTAGGGTTTGAAATAAAATTATTTTTGAAATTACTATTAAATTTGAAAATTCAAATTAAATTTTTGATTTTAGATATGGAAGTAAAAAATCAAGAAATTATTGGATTAATACTAGAAAATTAATAGGACCTAGTGTATGCAACTAGGGTTTGAAATAAAAATTATTTTAAATTTTACTACAAAATTTTAAAATTTGAGATGAATTTATAACATAAATATTCAAGTAAAAAATTATAAATTAATGAGAAATATTAGCTAGGAATTTACCATAGGGTGTCTAGAGTTTTTATGTGAAATTCAAAGTAAGTCAGGTTCGCCAAATGATTTGTTATTTTTTAGAATAATGGATTTTTATTCCTATTTAATAAATGGTTTGAGTAAGTTAAAATTAGTAAATAATATTCCAAATTAAAGATACTAATTTTTGCAATTTATTTGTAATTATAAATTTTCTAAAAATAGTAGTGAGAGAGATAAAATCAAACTTAGCTCATTTTGGACTATTCCAACTTAGACAAGGTCTAGAAATTAATGTGTAGGATTGGGACACTATCACAAATAAGATCATAAAATTTGATTTCTAATTGGATAGGAGAATTAAAATTAGATACCCTAGGCTCTGGTGATATAGTCCTTATCTAACACTATTATCCTAAGGATTTTATCTTTTTAGGTTTTGTTCATCAACTCAATGTGAGACTGTGTACTAATTTTTAGGTCTTCACTATCAATAGAGATCCCTATATATATTCATGTACTCATATCTTATATGTAATTGAAATAAAATTTGGCAAATGGGTAAAATGGTTTAGTGTGTGTAAGATGCACTAGACATGCTTCACACCCTGTGTGTGGGCACACTGCCTTCATAACAATACTCTTAGGAGGGATCAAGCCATATGTAGTTCTCACTTTAAGAGTGCTTGGTGTAATAGTGAATGAAATCTAGGAAATGATAAAACTAGGTATGCTTGAGACGACGAGGGACTAGTGTAAGGTATTGAATTGGTTTGAAAATGTATAGGTTGGTTATATGCAGAGAATAGGGAAGATTTCTTGAGTGATCTTTCTTGTTTCAGTGATATTTTCCAACCATTTCAAAATTATCTTTAAATGAGATTATATATGGATTTGTTAGTCATATGTTAAATAAATATATGTTATAATGACATGATTGAAGATAAGGATGTAAAAGTAAATGACTGTTGGAGCCTAAGATGCACTTGGATAATAGCACTGAATGTTGGACACCCTGAGGTTTGGTGCTAGTGTCCAATTTGGGTGATATTGTATTGAGTGGATGGGGCCTAGGGGGATGTATTACTCATGAATAGAGGGTCATAGCTTAGGTGGGATCAAGTTTGGAAGGCCATTGATGACTATAAATCATTGAAAGTAAACCTAAGAGGGTCATGAGAGAAAGCAAAAGGAACCTAAAGATTGGGTGTCATTATTCATGCTCAAGTTACCAATTTTTGCATTTTATATTACTACAACTACCATCAGAGTGATGATCCCCATGATTTTTGAGTGCATAATTTTTATTGTAGGTGTTATAAAGTTGTTAGCAAAGGTCTTGATGAAGATCATCAATTTCAGACTGAAGCTCAGTAATGTCATTTTTCATGGTGATTGCATGGGTAGAAACCATAACCAATGGTTTTAAATAGATTTCACTTTGTTGATTCTATCAAAAGTCTATTTGTAAGTGTGTAATTACCAACTACTTGAAATCGTAATTACCTAGATGATAGTATTTTGAAACTAATATGATGGATATGGGCCCCAAGTTTGTTTGGTTTCCTAAGGCTTTTAAGAAATATCTCTAGCCACCAATGCTATCTGAATGAGTACCACTCTCTATAAAATATATGCACATAAATTTACCCATAAATTATAACTCTTGGTTTACCTCATGGGTAGAAACTAATCAATTTGGATGGGCCCATTGCCCTTTTCATTAGCAGGTCTTCTTAATAGGCCAACTACTTTGGGGTTCCTATGGCACTCCTCATAATGATTTTTAGGGATTATTCCCAAGTAATTCCCATAGTTATGTATAGGGGTGTTTACCATTATCCAAACTAGATGATAGAATCATGAGAAAAAAAAACCATCAATGCAAGTTGATCATAAAAACTATCAATATAGGTAGACAGTGTCAAATGAGACTAGTGATAATGGCATGTTGTTAAAATAAAGCTACAAATTTGGATGCATGTATAGCTTGTAAAATATAGAATGTGGTGTATAAGGGTTATAAAATGATTTGTTACCACTTTATAGTAACTAGGATCCTGTTAAGGTAAGGTGAGAGCATATGTTGGGTAGCAAAGAAAATCAACCCTAAAAAGCAATCTGATACTAGTTGATAGGATCCTTCCTGCAATATATTATACTAAACTACAAATATATGAAATTAAAACATAAATAATAGTATTATATTAATTCAAAAGAACATAATTAAATTATAATTATAGAACTATAGAATTATTGGCCTCTTCAAAGGGAAACCTCCTTTGATCAATCTCAATTTAATATAATTCAAGGATGCCTTGATATTACACTAAGCTTTTATTTATTATATTTATCACTAGATAAATACTAATCGCCATGAACGTGGGATTATTATAATATTACACTATTAAATTCTACTATTCTATCTATTGTATTTAGCTTGAGGGATGTATTACAAGATATATGCATCCATAGCCTTTTATTAAATAAATAAACTACTAAAGGTTGGTTAGGATTAAGGGTCCTAACACAATCATTAAAAATATGTTTCTTTTTTAAATTGGATAAAATTAATGAACTAAACACTTGCATCAGGATAGGATATTAATGTCGATGCTTCTGTCTATCTCATATGTTAGTGTTTGGGGAGTAGAAAAATAGGTACATGATTAGAACCTATAAAAGTTAAAGATAAGTATATTTTAAGTATTATGGGTAAGATAAATGTCTATTCCATCAATATAGGACTAGTTAGACTAAAAGATAGGATAAGGGACATAAGATAGAGTAGATGTGAAGCGTACAAAATCAAGGAGAGTGTAAAACTAAGAGGAATCACCAAGGTCTAAAATTTCTAAGTGTACAAGACTGAGGTGCTACATAATCACCAAATACATAGATTTGTTCCCACTTTAATCTAGTAATGAAATTTCTAGTTGAAAGGAAAGGAATAAGTATTTGGATGTGTATGCACACCTTATCTTTTCTTGATTTGAATTTGAGTGATTTAATGGTAACTAACCTACAACCAAAATCATGTTATAATATGAAATTAGTGCATATAATATGGGTTAAAAGTACTTCAAATATATTATAATTTAAAGAGAAAGGTTTAGGAGTACACCTATATGTTGATCTAATCACCTTGCCTATTGGAAAGTTATTTTTTCAAAATATGTATCATTATAGGGATCTAAAACCAATATTAGGATAAATATAGATAAATATTTAAAGTGAATATATATATATATATATATATATGTATATATATATATATATAGAGAGAGAGAGAGATGAAGGCACATACCTCCAGCCTTAGAGAAAAAATGAGTTGTCACTTGGTAGTTAATATTATTCCAATAGTACAACCCAAGGATACATATAACCTAGTGAGGTTGGATGATTAATTCCAACCTAAAAAATTTGAAATATGATTTAATCACCTCAACCATACCAAAAGGTGAAACAACAATTGTAGTAGATTGGCTCAATATGGTCTGTAAAATTCCATGGGGTATTAATGCATGCAATGGTTTTAGAATATGAAATTGATTTATATTTTAAAATATTAGATATATGGTTTATAATATATTCACCTTAAATGTGTCTCATGCTAAAACTATGTATAATAATAGTACTTGCGTATATAATTTTGCCATAACTATGACTTCCAATCATATAACTATGTGATTTAGATAATTTGGATAAGTACGTAAATATGGAGGGAATGATTCCAAAGCATGCCCCCACTATATATGGAAAAATATAAAAATTTATATAAGTATGAATATGGATGACATGTTTCCAAAACATTCCCCCACTATAAACTAAAGATGTTGAATACTGAATTGGTGTGGAGAACATGCTTCCAATGCATGCCCCCACTAAGTTTTTAAACTGATATAAGTACCATATGCTAAATAAACATGGGTAACATGATTCCCAAGCATGTACCTATTAAATATTAAAAATATTAATGTGTGGAATCCATACCCATATGACATGCCACCACTAAATCTTCAAACTAATATAAGTACCAAATACTGAATGAGTGTGGAGATCATGATTGTAAATCAATCCCCCACTAAATATGAGAACTATGAAAAATGTGGAGTAAATGTTTCTCAATAACTAACCTACTAATATATCCCTCTTTTAGGTGATAGATAGATAGAAACTAAGATTTACCTCACCTCAAAAAGGTAAAACAACTATAAAATATGTGACTATAACCATGTAGGATATTCAATGAACATGTCTAGGTAGATATATCAGTGAAGTGCATAGAACCAATGTGATAAAATTCAGGCCCAATATTCATGATATTAATGATATAATCTCAATAATAAAATAATCACACACACAAGAGCACTCAAAATAAATTCAACAAGTAATGGTCCAAAGAGACCATAAATAAGGGGCATGTTCAAATGTTGCACAATCAAAAGGACATGACTTAGTCAAATGTCCATGAAGGAAAGAATGACATATTAAAATGTTCATTAAAAAAATTACATTATGTAAATTTCCATGAAATCCTACATAGGCATGGGGGATATAATTAAATGAGCATATTCAAATTCTTGAACAAGCAAGACAAGACACTCAAGAAAGTGCATAAAGTGAAGCATAAGCAACCAACATAAACATGTCATAGTATCCCATGGATCCAATGTGTTATAAAAGTATGTCATGTTTACAAAATATGAAATAGAATGTGTAATATATAATCATGGATAATAGGCATGTTTAATTACATATGTAAGATCAAACATGATAGTGTAGATTGATAATCGAATTATATAACCTATGTGTATCAATATTGAATAATTGGATCCCCCAAATGTCCATATGACATTAGTATACCAACATCTAAAATATAATTGTATCATGTATCACACCCAATGTATAAGTGTGACAAATATGTGTATGTAGGATTAACTAAGTATGTGTTCCATTAATATGGAATTACCACATGCATGCCAAGGAGCCAATAAAATATGTAAGTGCCACAATTATTTTTCTTTTTTTTGGTATTTTTATAAGTTTTTGGAGAGACCAAGATATAATAATATACAATGGATGATCATAGTTATCTCTCCTATTTACTTCCTTTAAACCTTAATTTGGATCTTTTACATTGTTTTCATCATGATTGGATAGGTTGAAAATTTACATAACATGTTCCTCCTTATGTCTTTCATGTGTAGTGAAAGATATAGTGCTATCATTTTGAATATAGATCAATGTGTCTTCATGAGGAAAGAAAATACCTTATTGATTTTGGTCAATTGTTTCTTAAATTTGGTATATCCAAAGAGATATAAGTGTAAATGTATATGGAGATTTGGTAGGCATAACCCAAACCCATGTTTGAATTATCTTAGGATAATAAGTAATTGGTATTTTTATGTTACCTAAGGAATATTTCCATCCTATTTTATTTTATAAGTTTGTTATATTGAATCCCATTTGTTGTAAGAATCTTACATTGTATTTTTTTAATTTGTGTAGGATCAATATGGTTATGCTAAAAGTAAGAACCACCTATATATAAGATAATTTTTAAATATTGTTGGTGTGGATTTTTTTTTATGTTATTATATTTTAGATTTTTTAATGATATGTGGATCTTAGATTGGCCCCATGTTGAGTAACATTTTCAAACTGGTCCTATAAATATTAATAATACCAATTTTTTTCTCATAATATTCCTTAGGTAAACTATCTCCATATCTTAAATGAGGGATAAAGATTTTGTATTTGGAAGGATACATGTTATGTTTTTTTGAATTAATAATTCTAAAGGAAGAACATATATGAACATCATTATGTAAATGGGTAAATGATTCATATTATTTATGACTTTTACTTTCCTTTAATGAGAAAACAATGATGTTGGAGACATAATTACTAAGAGGGTGGGTGAACCAGTATCTTAAACTTTATTTCAAATTTACTTTAACATTCTTTGAACCATAAAAGCAATACAAAGATAATAATGCATAAAAAGTCATTCACATGAGAATAACACATATGAATGGGAAACCCTAAAGGGATGAAAAACCACTAATATTTTCATATTTAATATAGTATTATAAGTTAAAATATCATAATTTTTTGAATCATCAACTCCACATGAAGCACCAAACCCATCTAGACAGGCACCAACCTAGTTTGGCTTTAACAAACACCAACTTATAAGGAGGAACCAACCCCATAGATGAATAAACACCAAATCAACCACCTGATTTATTTTATCACCTTTGGAACATCATGTTACTCACCCAAATTATTATTACCACCTTTTTTATATCTTCACACTCTTTAACCCTCTCAAACTACCTTCTAGGTCTCTTCGCTCAATTAAGTGTCTTCAAGATAAATTCGATCCTATGACCTTGATATTCATCTATAATACCACTATTATATATTTATATTAGTTTATCTAAACCATTATTATGGTCTAAAATACCTCATTTATCTCTTCAAATTTATATATCCTTCACTTCCATTCCTTGATTTGTTAACTAGTTAATTAGGCCTATTAAGCCTTGTTCTTATAATAGGCTCTTGCTCATACACATCTTGGTCAGCCACACAAACTTTACCACTTCAATTATACATATAATAGGCCTTATAAAATTCCAAAAATATTAAAAAATAAATAAATTAGGTTTTCCATAGCTCAAATGGACCAAATCCTTCTTTAGGCCTTAAAGAAACCTAATTCAATTAGGCCTTCATTAGTACATGTTACCATTTGATCTCCTTAGAACAATTTAAAACTTCATATACACTATTAAAACTTAATATTACACTCAAAAATACAAATAATAATATAATATTATGTCCATTACATGTTTTATGTCCAATCACCACTTGAAGCATGCCATTAGTATTGTTGCATTAAGCCTTCACACACACAGAAAAGCATGTCTTGAACAAATGAAGATAAAAAAATGTTTATCAATAAAACCATAAAAAAAAATATATAAATACAGCCTAAAATGACAATAAAAATTTATCAATTGTATTATACTTCATTACACATGGTAAAAGGACTCAAAAACACTCTTGTAACTTGCTCACTCAAAATTGCCAGTTTTCCTCAATGACCAATCATGGTGACTCATACCTCCAACACCTATATATACATGTTTAATGAATTATGATGAATCTATATGATCCTATTATAAAACTATACAATTATTATATATAAATATAATATTTTAAAATGGAAATACTAGTCTTGTAGACCAATCTCATAACCTCATATCTCACTGTCTCATCTGAACCTAATAGGTCAACTTGTGAGTAACTTTTTCACTATAATCACTAACTTAAAACAATAATAAAAATATGAACATGTAATTAAATTCATAAAAAATATATCCATTCACTTGGTTTCATCTCTAATCCATGATAACACATTCCTAATCATCTTCTCACTGTTGTTTGGGTTTCTCACTATTTCCACCATTAGGCATGTTAGTGATTGGCTAACTTGAATGATTAGTTTAGAATACTTGAGGGATTTAAAATTTATATATAAATTCATGTACATTAAACATGAGTATAAAAATTCATCCTCCATCTATTTTCATACTTTGAATTGGCCAACTCTAACTGCTATAGCAAATATTTGAGAAACTAGCACTTTCTTGTAGGGTCAACTCAAATACCTGGCAACTTAGTCACACCTTGAGGTACCTAGGAGATTTTAATACATGATGATATTGTTTTTATATACATTTTAGACTTTTATTCACTTTTTTGAAAAATATATTCAACATCAAGTCACTATTAGGGTTGTAAAGAGGGTTTAAATACACTTTCATTGTTAATGATTATTCATAAAGCTTAACCCATCAATTCAAAATCTAATTCATGGAATTTTGAGATAGGAAACTTAAACATATACCATTAATATATTATTATCCCATGAATATATTACATGTGTTAATGAACACCTAAAAGTTCATCTGAGGTTTGTATGCCTTTATTCTATGTACTCAAGAGACCTCAAAACCACTTTTCATGTCCTTTATGTCAAACTATGACCTAAAAATTTGTGAATATGATTGAAACAAAATATAATACCTATGAAAACACTCATATATTCATAATTTCCTTGGAAATATAACCTCATGTCCAATTAGGCCATACTCTCTCTCTCTCTATGTGTGTGCTTGCTTAGACCTTGACCTGCAAACCACATTAGGCCTTGAAATTGTCCTTCATGCCTCTTTACTTGTGATCTCCACCTCAATCACATAATAAAGCAAATTATTAAATTATTAAAATCTATCATAAATCCTTCATGTTTCTTGACAACATATCATTATCCTCATTCGACCAGGTAGGGTGTAGGAGTGATCTAGGTGTAAACTTGATCTAAAGATCCTACCATTGTAGGCTCATCTTGAGATTCTCATGATTGATCCAACACCTTATATGAATTATCCTATAAATTAATATAGTAGATTATACCTATGTTCATTCATCTCACCAAACCATCATTCTCCTTCATGCACATGACTAGGCATCCTATGCAAATACCTTCTCAAGACATTACTAGGCTCAAGCACTTGACAAATTTGACAACAAGGACCTTCCACACTGACATTCACAATACTCATGTAGTCATAATAACATTTATTACAATTTTATAATAATTTTAACAATAATAAGTATTATTTCTCATATATATTCTCTTTAATTACCTCATGAAGGCCTTTTAAAGAGGCTTTGACATCAATGACAATATCAAATCCAAAACTCAATAATAGGAACAATGTTCAACAATCTCCCACTTTATCATTGATGGAAAAACACATTACAAAATTATCATTCTTATCTATCCATTCTATTATTTCTACCCCTTTGACATAAATGACAAAGTGATGGCTGAAAATCCATGGATCATACTCCTCATAACCAAAATACTCAACAAATAGAATTATGAGTTTATGAGACATAATACAAACATGTTCCCCCTATCTCAATGCATACTTTAGTGGAATAACTCACCTTTGATTATATATAATGATCATGATTATCTCCCTTTAATTACTTGGATTCTTCAATGGTTTTAATGGGTAGGAACTACACCCAATGCTTATTTTAGGTGTTTAAATGTTACCTTTGGAAGATTTGTAAAAAATCAAAAACTAGGACCTGTGGGCATCTATGTTTTTTGTATTATTATTATTTATTATATAATATAACATTATATTTCAACATATATCATTTTTAAAGGCATATTTATTCTCAAAAGGTATTTTTAGTGTTTAATAAGACAAATATTACAATGCAAAATAGTCTTCATACACAAAAAAAATTCCCTGATTAGAGATTTTTATGTATAGTCAATTTAGCCAAAGTCATAACATAATGACAATGGTGCACTACACACTTAACCCTTAGTGTGTACATGTCCATATGTCTATTTTATTTTTGATTTCAACTTAAACATAGTCATAGGGACTTCTTAGGCATTGTTTTCACATAGAATAAAAGTAACACTCATATATCAATATTGTTTCAAAGGTAAAACATTTTTTACATGGTTCTAATGTTGGTAAATCCTTTCACCTAAAAATTTTTGTCTATTGGGGGCATCATGTTTCTCTATACAAAGACATTACAATTTTTATTTATCCATAACTTCTTTTTCATGTTGAGATATAAGCAAAAACACATGATTTAATATTTGAATTCTATCTTCACATATGTCTTGGTGAATATGCTACTTGCTAAAATTGAATAAAAACACATATGGTTAATTGGTATTAAATTCATTTTTTGTATGTTTTCATATGATTATTTATGTTTCATAACATGGTTTAAAAAAAAAAAAAATCTTATTGTATACGACCCTTGGGTTAGTGTATGGTCAACATACACCTTGCTTGTATGACACAATCATGCTTTGTGTGTATTTCCTATGGCCTTCTCTACTTTTGGGAAATTTTTATGTCCCTTTTATTCAAAATTTTGGATCATTTTGTGAAATATATACAAACTTTTTTACACTCTTTAAAACATATTATATGTCTATTGCATGAGGCATCTAAGCCTTCTGACGTAACAATTGTTTGACTTTGTTTACATGTTTTCTATTTGGCTGCTTTGGTGCCATTATTATTATTATTATCATTAACTACTATATATATAATTATTTACCTATGGTGCCATAATACATATCATGCACATATTATCTATGTTCTCTAATGCTTCAACTTTTCAATATATTATGTTTACAATAAATATGCAATAACTCACAAATTTTATATCATTTATTAGTGAAAATTATATAAAATTTAAATGATGAAAATAAATTAAACATAATTTTCAAATACTTCAATTTTACATCTATAAATTTAAATAAAACTTCAATATACACAAATTATATTACATGCTTATACATCTTTCACAAATTCTCTCACTTTTTATTTTGAGATAAGTGGTTTTCCAAGCGATCTCCCTCATCTCAAAAGGGAGGAATAATAATGGGAATTTTAAAATCCATACATTTTCAATTTTGGAAAATAAAATTATACACAGGTATTATATGTTTTAGATTATGGGTGTACATGAATTGTGTATACACTTCACTCATTCAGCTACTTGAGAATAGACACACTTGTGTGAAGATAATATAAGGCTTAAAAAAATTCAAAATATCACATTTAAAACTATAAATAGTATGTAGGGCATGATAAGATTTCATGACCAAGATACTACTTTGAAAAATAATATTTTCTCTTTAAAAAAAAAAAAATCAAGCATGAAGTAATTTTACAAACTAATAGTTTGAATATAGATCCATATTTAATAGTGTGATTCATATTTTTTAAGTGGACCATGTTTGATATTAGTAATTTTTCATATCTTGGTTTCACTTTATTGATCTATCTACTAATTCCCACCTCATTTCCATCAATTTTAGTAATTGGATCGCATGAGTGTTTAATGACACTTAGTGTTTTGGTTGTAATTTAGCAAACCATTTTGTTGTTTCCCATAGTTTTACACATTTTTAGAGTACTCTATGAGGGTTGGAGCACATAGATTTCTAACTTAATCATCTATATTGATTCTTCAAATTGATACTTGATCACTCTCAATTTAACACTTCAAATACCTCAACAAGTGGATGTACACATCTCCATGATAAATAAAAAATTTATATACACACTTAGGTATCTCATTTCCTTTACTCTAGTAATTTATGAATTACTATAATAAACAAGGGTAAATGTAGACACTAAAATTAATAAATAAATTTTTGATATTTATGGTCCTTGACATATTTTATCTTGTTTAGCCAATTCACCATTCTGATAATCATTTATCCATATGATATCATTCTAAGTCTCACAATTAATATGAACATATTCCAAACTTCACTTATTTATTCCCAAACATATGTAATTAGTATACACATAACTAATATTCCATTTTTAGAATGCTATATCTAATTTTTACAAGTACACATTAAGTAAATATGGGAACACTATGCACCTATCCAATTGTGCAAACTTATCCATAGTGATCTAATAGATAGTTTTTCAAAATGACACGCTTCCTACAACTCTTCCACATGAAAAAATAGGTTAATTATCAAGAAAATTTAAAATATTATCCTATAATATCAGATCAAGTGTATCACCTCAAACCCCTAGTTACATTAGCTAACACTCTCTTTCAAAGGCAATTCAAAAATCACTTATTTATTTAGTAAAGAGTCCTAAAGTATTGTTGGTGTATTAATACAACCATTGGCCAATTTAACATTATTTTATTATATATTAAGGCCATAATTTATCAAAATTTTAATATAAATTTATATTTTTATTCATCTATGTTTTCTCCCATAGGGATAACTACATTGACTTAAGGTCAATTTAGACTACGTAGGCAACATTCAATCAACAAGGGGTTTTATAAGGATAGCTTGGACACAATTTATCTTGTTTATTTCCTTATGAATTCTAGGGTTTTAATTTTATAGGTTATCTATACATATAAATAGAATCCACATATAATAATTTGATTTATAGGGAGAGCTAAAAAATATTAAACATTCATATTCAATACACAGTCGACATAGGCAAAGTCACAGTTGAGTACAACATCTCTTTACAATCATATTTAGATACTACACACTTATCCTAGAATATATAAAATCAATGTTTTTAAATAGCATTGTGTTTTTAGGTCTCTTTTAGTAGTCTTATAAAGTCATAGTCATCAAAACAACAATACATAAAATAATAAATCAACTTATAAGGACATATTTCTAACCCTAACCCTAGTTGTTATTTTTAGTAATTTAAAATTTCTATTAATTTTTTATATCAATACCTTTTTTACATTAGGTTGTCTTATTTACCTTCCTAGATCAAATTTTAAGTTTACAATACTTTAGAGTTAATTTACACACTAATTAATTATGAGGGTAAATAGAAACTACATTGTATGTTGAAGCATTCAATAAATTAGATTCTTGATAAAGAATTTGGATACTTAGGAAATCATACCCCAATATGTAAGTGAATTAATAAAAGGGCCATGGGTTTTTAAAATAAATTCATCAACTATTAGCATTAATTTTAGGTCACTTAGTGACATTGAACCTCAATTGCACTACTCATCTAATTGATCTTGAGCCTCAAGATGAAATGGGGAGCCTATGTTAGGCTCATGAATCAAATTATATACACAAACTTATATATTAAATATGTAATCTTATATATCATAAATTTTATTCTCTTAAGTAGATAATTGTAATACTTTATGTGCATGAATAATAATCATGCCCCATAATCTGATCCAACTAGTGCCAATATGATATATAATTGTATGCACATATATATTATGAAATCTAAAGTATTTTAAAACATGTAATTTATGTTATTAAAAAATTTACGTATATGAAATGCATATGTCCCTAAGATCTATCCAAATTTGTAAAGATTTGTCACATAATCTAAACTAAACTAACATTGTAAACCAATCTTCACTCTTTGAATCATGTAATTTTTCCCAAAATATAAATTTTATATAAATTTAGGATTTTATATATATGAAAAATCCATTAATATGCCCCCCATTTTAGGTGAGAGATGTAAAGTGTTAATTACACATCTTGAAATAAAAATAATAATAACATATTATTATATATAAATATTTAATCATTTAGAAGCATTTGCTAACATGTTAATAATATGTCATCAAATTATATATAAAACATGTAATTTAAGACATACAAGTGTTATTTCAACATAGATATATAAATTATTCATGTAGTAGTAACCATCACTAATATAAACACTAAAAAAAAACTCATAATAAAGGTGCATGATATGAATCATGTCACCACACATAAATATTAATGTGTGTGATATGGATAATGGAACCATAGAATCAATAAAAAATACTATATTTACCCACTCACAAAATTTCATGGCCATGACACACACAATAAAGCACACATAATAACACTCATTGACACACAAGGCAAGTTCCACACACAATGGAAAGTTAAGTCTCACATAAGGTATGATCCAAAAGAAAATATTCTTGTAATGAAAACCAAATCAATAAAAATTATTAAAATATGTTAAGGGCACAAACAAAGAGTCATTTAATAAAAAAACAAATCGAGGAAATAGTAGTAAAAATAATGCAAGGGCCCAAATAAAGAGTCATAAACCAATATACTCAATCCAACAATTTCATATACCAAATCAAGATCTAAATAAATATAATCAATTATTAGCCTATATAAAATAAATATAACTAAATAAACATGGAACAAGTCAATCTAGTTTGAACTATCAATCTATGTCAATGTCACATCATGGAAAATTAACATATACATGAAATGTCACACTATAATGAATAGAATCAAGAGAAAGACATATGTAAGAAATCAATGTAGATAAACATGATAAATTGAAAGTTCATATAAAGATATAACCTATAACAATGTAACCTATGAAATTTTATGTTCTGAGCATTAGGATGGCCCTTGGGTATAGGAATGTATTGCATCTATGTACTTATGTATCATATGAAACCCATATGTCCTAAATTTCACTCATATATACCATGAAATGAATGTGCATTAAAATGGTTATGTAATCTACCAAACATGTGATAAATAATATAAATTCATATGTAAACAAGAAAACATGTCATGCTTAGGTCTTGATTTTGGATTTTTGGAATATTTTGATTTTTTATATTTTTGAAATATTCAGGACAAATGATTATAATTCAAACATTTATAAGTCATCGTATTTTTCATATGGGTCTATTTAACTTTATTTTTCATTTTCCATTACACTTTTCTAAAGGTTGTGAAAATGCATTGAATTTTATTCCATTGTGTAAGCTCATTTATATGTTATCTTTTCCATTATCCTTGAACTATTTCCCTTTTGGTTATCATTGTTACCAACATATAAAATCATGATTGTATTTCCTTCATATAATAAGGTGATTTCTTTATTTTATTTATCCAATACATATTCAATGTATTATAAGCAGTGTTGTTCTAATTTAAATTTAAACTAGTTGGCATGGACATCACCCATATGTATGTATCAATGATATTTGGATTGCAAACAGTTGTAAATTAATATGTTCAATTATTCCTTTAAAATATATAGTGTGTTTTAATTCATCAAATTCAGGTTAAAAATGTTGGAATAGTTAAATATTATGCATGGTTTCATGTGTGTAAAAAATAATGTTTACACATGTGCATGCGAATGATGAGAAATTCGAGATATCACAATTAAGGTTTGGATGCACATAAATTTTTATTTGTCTTCTCAATTTTGAAACCCTTAAGAAAATTTTATTGCTTTAAAACCTATAAGAAAAATATGGGATTATAATGGGTTGAGCTAAACTCAATCATCTCACTGATAATTTACTATTGGTTGTGTATCCAATGCTCCAAGGAGGGAAAACAAGTCCACATAGTTTTATAACCTAGATTTAATGTGAAATTATGATCCTTTGAATATGTGTATGTGAAATTATACTTTAAAAAGATATATATTTAATTTATTTAGAGGGACCTTGAATTGGCTTATGGATGTTCATTGTGAATGATTTAGAATTTGGGTAGAATAAAAAATATTTTCTCAAGGTACATAAGTGTGTAAACTTGAACCAAGTGAATAGAAAAAGGGGATGATGAGTGAATCTTGACATGTATTTAAAGGAAAATATTTTGAGGATTTACTTTATCCAATAATGTGAAACATGTGATAAAACTTGAAATGATGTTTAGAATTCAAAAACTAGATATTGTTTGACATACGATGTTTTTGTTGTAAGTGGATAGGGGCACACTACAGTCTTATCTACCAAGTAAATATCTATCTAGAAGGATTAGAGATACTTTTTCTCTAGTGGGGATAGTTTAGAGGTGAATTTAGATATATTGAGTATTTGACATTGTAATATTTATATATCATTAACAGAAAACAAGAGGAGTGATCTCATATATAGATGAATGGATTATAAGAATTGAGAATAAGAGTCATGTATTTGTGTACAAGTCATATGGTTTTGAATTATGTCATGAATTAGAAATGCCAAGTACATATGACCAGATCTATGTGTCTAAGCTTTTCCTCCTTTATTATATAAATTAAGTTTATAGATTAAAGGAAAAAGAGTTGAACCTAAGTAAATACAACACACTTTGTATTTGTTGGACACTTCAATTATGTTGGGTGCTCAAATTTATAAAACCCTAAAACAACTTTTGAAGTAGTCTTTTTTTCATATGAAATTTGAAAAAGCTTAGGTTTTATAATATAAATAATTGAGAAGAGAACAAGAAAGGAGTAAACCTATATGTAGGCGAGTCAAAATTTTCCTATAATATATAACTAATGATCGATAATTTTTCCACTTATTGACTCACTTGTATAATTTTAACCAATGGTGAATTCAGAGGGATAATGTCCTAATTTTAATAACTAATCAATCTATTGAGTTGGAAATATGCATTATTATAAATCTTGTGAATAGAGAATAGTACCTAACATACTAATCAAAAAATGTGGAACCATTATAGGTTCTCTATAAGCTATTCCAAGGCCCTTGAGTGTCACTATACTTGAACATACATAACCTACATAGATTTAAATCACACTACTACAAACATTTGTAAATTCTATTTTTACATGATCAAAACAGAATGAATATTATTCATGCCCCCATCATTACCACATTACTCATATAATTTTATTTAAATGAATCTTTTTACTTTTAATTTTTAATTTTTATCTTTACATTTTGAAACTTTGAACCTTCAAACTTTAAATTTTGTAACTTTAAATTTTTAAAATTAAAATTTTGAAACTTTTAATTTTGATTAATCTTGAGCATGAATGAGTATCATGTACCCTTTGAATATGTGATAATGATATAGAATGTTATGAAGACATATTCCCAATTACATCTATATTTATAACTTATAATTTTAACCTTATAACTATTCTAAATAGTCACATGCATATGCATTGAAGTGTGTATAATTTTCTAGTTACAATCTTTGGGAAGTGAGGAAATATGCATGACATATACCCACATCATCTATATGTATGAGATAATATCTATCATATGTTTAATTTATAAATAATTTGAATATTTGGAAACGTATATAATATTCTAAAATATGATTTTTCATTACTTTGAATGTTTAAAAACATGTTCTTTGTATTTGTGAACCCTGTATATATATATATTTAAACCTATATTTTAGATCACAAATATGTTCATGGAGATTTGTCTCTCTAAGACAACCCCACTATGATGCCCCCCTTTTGATATGAGAGATGTATCTTGAATGTCACTCATCTCAAAATAATATTTAACTCTTTTATGTGATACAAATATGATCATGTAGTATAATTTCAACATGTTGAATATTATGTCATCATAGAATTACAATTTGCCATTTGAAGCACATATGTATTATATTTTAATTCAACTCAAACGAAGGGTTGTGTGTGTGTGTGTGTGTGTGTGTGTGTGTGTGTGTGTGTGTGTGTGTGTGTGTGTGTGTGTGTGTGTGTGTGTGTGTGTGTGTGTGAATAAATCATGTATTCAAGCCACCATAGTAAAATTGCATGATATGTGTCATGTAACCACTAATCAAGCCAAGAAAGTGCACACACACAACATGTATTACTGTCATACAATGTCACACAATGAGGATAAGGGACACATACAAAGGACATGTTCAAATGTCAAACTATAAAATATTGGACACATAAGGCCAAGGGCCACAAGGTTTGGACATGTTAAAATGTCACACATAACAAATAATGATCTCATAGAGATGCTAAAGAAATTGACACACAAGGGAAATGTGTCACAAAAACTAATCATGTAATGTATAACTTATTATGAAATAAAGTAAAGACATGGAAGGAGCATAGAACAAGTTAAAAATATTTTATTCCATTAATATGTATCAATGTCATATTATATAAAAATAACATATCAATGTAGCATAATATTAAATATGAGTGATTTAGTGAAACACTTGTAATATATGTAGCTCAACATTGTATTTGAGGTCATAGATATATATAACATGCTATAATGCAACTTGTATATTTAGATGACCCCAACATAGGCATGTACACTTGTATAAGGGAGTCTAGCATGTAAAAATGCATGTATAATATATGTCCTATATCACAATTAAATACTTTATGAAATTTGCTTGTGTATACAAAATAATATGTTATCTACCAAAATATATGATAAATAACATATGTAACATATGCATCTCATGTCATTTTTTTAATTTTTGATATTTTGGAAAATTAACTAGCCTATGATCCCTTTAATGTAATAATCATAGTGTGTGCTTAGATCATAAATTTGAAAGATGAATTTACATGGATGAGGAATTATACATATATAAGTATATGAATCTAAAAAATCATCAAATTCTGTACCATAATTATCATGATCACTAATAAAATTTGTTTCCACATGTGTAATTAGAGAAGGTGCAGGACTTGGTGAAGTATTTTATATGACTTCATTTATTCATTATGTAACATGTTGAATTACCTTAATATATAAATTAAGACACACTATATGATATTTATACTTCTTTTGACCTTTTAATTTTTTTTATATGAATCTTTTTGGTTAGGAATGTAGATCTTTCACCCCTAAATACGATATATATAAATATTAACTATAAGTTTTGCAATTGACTCTACATTATGATCTTGAATGGGTGCACTCATTATTTTTTCATGACACTTTGGATCAGGTTCCATTATTATATTATAATGGTCATCTTTAATAGGTGTCATAATAAATTTTGTTGGTGGGGGAGGTGAGGGGGTTGACCACCTTCACTATACATCATTAGATGAGATATTTACCCTTCTCTAGTGTTGACAACATATATATATATATATATATATATATATATATATATATATATATATATATATATATATATATATAGACACACACACACACACACACACACACACACACAGATATATATATATATATATATATATATATATATATATATATGACTCTAATGAGTCTTGTGTGAATAATAAGAATAACACAATGATTGAGATAACCTTAAGGTATATAATTAGGAGGAACAAACTAAGACATGCATGTCCTTTAGTGTCTAGTAGTGATAGATAATAACTCATATTAGATATTGAAACAATATGAGTTGCGGAAGGATAGATATTATAAATTATTGATTTTATCCTTATTATGATTTTTTTAATTTTATTAATGCATATATATAATTAAAAATAACTTGGAAAGTAAGACAACATGTAATATTGAAATTTGAGTAATCTAAGAAAACTGATTTCATTGTTAACAAAATTTGAATTTTTAAATGTTTACAATAATGGGAAAGGGTGAAACTAGTCAAGGATGTGTTTTCTTTGTAGGCTCTTAGATATATTGATCCTAGTCATAAATAGTGAGAACACTACAAAGGATTACATTATTCCCATAGCCACATTATTTGACCTCATAGGGTACATTGAGATTAATTTTCTTGGGCTAACCCCTTACTAGTGAACTATAAAAAAGATTATTGAAGGATTCTTATGGATGAAAAACAAGACCTTGGGTATTTTTTATATAATGTGAGGTATGTCAAAACTAAAATCCATGAATAGTTTTGTCTAATTGCTTTAGTATTTAGGTAGTACCCCTCACACCATGTATTAGGTCAAAATGATGACCATTTTACCTAGAAATAAAAATTGTGTGAGTTTTAAAACTACTTGAACATGGTTTCTAAGAAAATATATAAAAAAGAATGTTGAAATTTGAAAAATGAAATTATAAAGCAAATGATTGAAAATAAAGGTTTGGGTTTACCAATATATTTTATCCTAGTTTTATATAAAACAATAAAAATTATATGATTATATATGTGTAAAACTATAAATATAAGAATGCTAAAGATTTAAAATATTTAGCTATTATAATTTTGAAAAATTACTAAACATTGAAAGTTTTTATTTTGGGAAAGTACTAAGAAGATAAATACTAAGATTACATATTGAATTATGTTAGGTTTTCTAACTAGATACAAATTTAAATTATAATAAGAGGTTATTATATAGCCTTAGGATCAGAATCAAGAATGAAAACATAGTCTATATAAGTTTCCTATAAATGAATAATGTAGTGCATTCTAGTCCAGTGACTGTGGACTTGTCCCAATTAATGATGATAAGCTACTAACTATAAAACATAGATACAATATGAATCTATAAATTATATATCAAGGGATAAAATAGAATATTTCTATGTACATGAGGGTTATAAGTAAAATATGATGCAGTGTGCCTAAATCTATTCACTGCAGAGCTGGTTGACTATGTGTGAAAATTGATTATTACACTTGTTTCATATGTGTATGATGGAAATATGAGATATCAAAATTAGATTTTGGCCACATATAAATTATTTTGTCTTATATTTTATTTGAAACCCTTAGGGCAATTTGATATCTTAAAAACCTATAATAAAAGTAGGGGTGTAATGGGCTGAGCTAACCTCAATCATCTTATTGATGCCTAAAAGAGTATCATAGGGTTTATAAAGTATTGAGAAACACTCTTCCCATTAATATATTCAAATAATACATTTCCTGAGTAGGTAGTTGTGATATTCTTGATAAATTTGGTGGAATAGCAGTAAATCAATATAACTATTTCACAAAATGATAATAAAACTAGTTGTTGGAAGCAACCTTGGGCTGAAATCTAGCTTGTAAATTATGAAGATAATATGAACTAAATATAGTGAATTATGATCAAAACCCAAGATCTAAAGTCTAATATAGTATGTGTATTTATAATGGTAGTTAAACTAAAGTGAGTTGATCAAAAAATGGGCAAAAGGAAGGGTAGGGTAGAAATAATGTGTTCTAAATTTCAATCCAAACATTATGACATAGCTTAAATTTCATCAAGACATGTATTAAACCAATATATGACATGAAATTACAAAGGAACATATCCTACCATATATTAGGCAAATGTCTAAGGAAAAGTGAAATAATGCAAACAAGAAATCAAGTTCACTTTAGAGATTTACTTCCACAAAAAATTACATTAGCACGTCTGTAAAGAAAGCATGGAAATGAAATTAACTTAAAATCCTTAAAGTAACCTATCTAAAGGACAAATTTACAACTCTTTATTCATATGAACACATCAAGAATCCATAAAAACAATTCAGATTTGGTCATCCAAATAGATAATTGAGAGACAAACCATAATAGCTAACACATAAACATATACTAGCCAATCTTTGCAAAATTCCTTGGTTGAATTAATTGCTCAAATTTTACTCAGAGTTTTTCATCAAAAACTCCCTCTTCTTTTACAAATTACAATACCCTTTTTATATAATATTAATGAGGTATGTCATTTAGTCATATCAAATAATAATTATACAAGTGTAATGGATAGTTGGCCTTTTACAACTTTTTAGAACTAGACACTTTATAAATAGACTGGCCTATAAGAAATGTACTTTACAAGATGTAGATGATTTTAAAAAAAGAATATTCATTTTTCAAAATTATATGCATGGTTAGTTACAAAATTATATTCTATAGTCAACAAATTTAACTTTGAGACCCCTTTGTTGTTGTCGTCCCTTGTCTTTGCTACAATATCTTAATTACTTTGATATTATGATAATCAATTAGCTTAGATTTGATGATGGTATCCATGAATATTTCTCCTTCTTGATCAACCAAGCCTTTTAAATATTCATTTTCCCTATCCAAATCTTCCTTGATACTCATTGAATCCCTCATATTCTCTTTTATAGATAGGATCATGTCCAAGATCTTTTTGTTATTTCCCCATGTTTAACCTTGGATCTTGCTTTTTACCTCCTACATAAATTGAGTATCTCTATGATTTAAATCTTCATCAGTGATCAAGACAGTAGGAATAAGTGAATTTGGTTTTGTGATCAAACTACCCAATATCTCATCCTACTCTCTAACTATTTGAGATCTTTAGAAAGATCTTCCAACCTCTTGGAACACTTGTTCAAAACTTTGATCATTTCTATTAATATTTACATATCCATGTTTAAATTGGCTATGATGACTATCTTGAACCTATGGATTTTATCCCCTATCACTATATTGATAAGATCCTTTACTTTATTGTATGAACCCTACCATAAGTTTATTGGGTTCATAGCCAAGATAGTCTACTTATTGATCATGACTTGCTTGGACATTATTGATTTCAAAGAGTTGAATATTTTATACATATTGTTCTCAAATTGATTAACAATATCTCTTATAATAGACAAGATAAACTGATCCTCTATATTCTTATTCTTTTATTTCAAGCCCTTGATGGCAGATTGTAGCTATTTTGAGTGTGTTTGGGCCAACTCTAGGACATCTTATTCAAAAATTAGATCTTCACCTAGACTTTATCTTTCTTTATAAGTCAAATTAGTCAATGTTTCCACCTTTTGGTATGTCATTTCCTCACCACCTTATATGATTATTTAGTTAGTCAGCCTCTATAAACTAGTAATCCCTAAGTAAAATCTCACCCCAAATGAAGATTATGTCACTTGTGGAATATGTCTCTCCATTTGTGATTGGGATGATTATTGGCTTTGAGTATGTATCCTCTTTTCCTCTTCCTATTTCAAACTAATAATCCATGGTTTTATTTCTTGCTACATATGGATATTAGTAGCCTTGACCAAGTCTCATGGGTGATAAGTTGGATTTTCCATTCTTGTTTCTTAAATGAACCACTCAAGGATAGGTGGCCCATATAAAATGTTCTCTTTATTGAAAAAATTGACTTACTTCAAGGGAGGAGTGATGGTTAATTTAGGCTTCTTATCCTTTAAGACAATGGAAGTCTCAACTTTATTTTTAGAAGGCTCAATGGGTACCAAGTCAAATATTTTCCCTTTATTTTTTTTAATTTCCTCAACACCTATTTATGTCTTTGCATTTGACTCATATATCATGGCTATCATCTTCAATGCATCCTCAATAGTTTAATTAGGATCAAGTATATCATATGAAATTCCTCTAAAGGTCGACCTTGCTCTACAATCATAGATGATTCAGGGGATAATGAACTTGAAGCTATCTCCTCTCATCTTCTTTATTATGGTCTATGTTTTATTTGAACTTTTACTCTTGGGAGTTTTAAAGATTCACCACTAATAATATGGTAGTACCTAGGGCCCAACTACCATCTACCTTTTAGTCTTTATATAATCTAGAGTCGGGTCTAATATTACACTCTTTCAATCTCCTAGTTACCTAAAAGTAGGAGGATTCCTTGGTGTATACAAGATAAAATGCACCAAGATCATGATCACATGGCACATTTAGAATACCCTTGAGTCTTAAATATCTTTAACTCTTCCATAAGGGTCCCAGTATATGACTTCATCCATTTTTAAATTGAAAGACAATCTATGTTTTGATGTTAGCTCAATGTGATCCCACTATCTAAATGTAGTCTTTCAAATGATCATAGGGAGGTTGTGAAGAATTCCATTTCTTTTGGTTTTGCAAATGCCATCTAAACCATGGAACAATTGGTAGTCCACCTCTTACTTTGATATCTTATTAGGGACATGGAATGGTAACTTAAGAGGAGAATTTTGAGTTCCCTCAATACTTATGATCATGCAATCAAAGTGTAACCATATATCTCCTATGGCTTCAATAGATTTATTAATTAGTGGACTAATTCTCGACATGCAGGAACCAATTATAGCTTCAATCAGGGTTGGATAGACATAATCACATAAAAATTGAATGTGATCCCTATATTTATAGGTGTATAACTTAGATTAATATTGGGAAACTACCTAGGTTCTATTTGGATATCGCCCCCTCCAATTTGGAATCTTTGTTGTTGCACATAAGGCATATAAGAGATAAGACATCATGAATAGATCATCATTATTCTTATGCCTAATTGCGTATATTTGTTTGATGAAATAGATACTAATTATCTCACCCAATGGGGAACTATTGCCTTTTTAATAATAAAATACACCATTGGTACCCACATGGGATCAACATATGGTATGGGTTAGACATCTATATAGTTTGTTTAACATTGTCATTACCATCTTGACCCTTGGTCTAAACTAACTGATAGGAATTTTATTATCAAGGTATAAAATAACTTTGTTTCCAAATTCTAACCACATAGCTAGGGTATCCATCAAATTGTTCTCTACCCATGAGTTAATTGATGTCAAGTCAATCTGCGGTTTGGGGAGCTTCTAGTATGACTCAAAGGCAATAGGGGAAATTTAAGAAATATTCTTGTGGTTGTGATCATTAATAAACATGCATTTATCTATTTTAGCTTCCTTAAAAGTGGGACTAAGAAAGCCAATGTAGTGAAGTACCTCAGGCTTTATAATTGGCCAGTGGATTACAGTCATTTATATATCTACAATTCTATCATAGATCCTTTTTGTAGAGAGAATATTTTCCTACCTTGGTGATCACTAGTTGATTTTAATTTGAATAGTTTAGAATAATTTCCATCTCTTATGTTCAAAGAAATTGTAATAAACTCCATGTCCTTAAACACACGACCTTCTATATCTATTATCAAATATAACTCCACATGTTGATTTAAAACATTATTACGGTTCACCATATAAATAAAATTTATTGAATTATCCAATTGGGGATGATAATTCAACATGTTGATTTAAAAAATTATTATGGTTCACCATATAAATAAAATTTATTCAATTATCTAATTGGGAATGATAATTCAACTATTTGGGGTTAATCATAGTGAGTATAGATATAATTAGGGCAATCCGTAGACCTTAGGGATTTTTTGAAGGTTTATGCATAGATTTAATGGTAGTAAATTAGTTTAAAAAATGAACTCTTATGACTTATATTGCATTTTATGTGCATATTTATAACTTTCATGTGTTATACCCATAATATCTCTCAATGTGATGTATTCTACCTATGTGGCCATGCAGTGTCACTATGTCCATTTATTTAAAGATTAACTATTGTGCCTTTTGGATTTTTTCATCATTAGATTTTATCACAAGCCATTAGATATTTATTAAAACCTCCAAGATCATACCACTTGTTGACTTTGTGGACTCTCAACATACCTTGTAGTTCAAACTTCATAGCATGAATTCCTTTGTTCCATGTGGTAGCTTCTCATTTCATTCAAGATATTGACTTATTGACCTACTCTAAACCATTAATATAAATCTAAGAGATTCAAAATTATTCATCAATTTACATTTAATTCATTGTGGCTATGATATGTGTCACTACCATATTTGAACTGATCCCTTTAAAAAATCTACCTTCATTCATGTTATTTATCTACTAGATACATGATCGATCGTAGACCATTGATTTATTTGAGATTTATCGAGATCATGATACTTATTTATCTCACATTCCTTCATAAGTTATTTGAATTTTTGACCCACATTCACCATCAGATCTATTTCCACTTTTCAATCTCACATTCCTTCATATGACCTTTGATGTTTTGATTCCTCACTCACCATTAGATCTTCATTACACTAATCAACACACATTGTCAATCATTTCTTTGAATTATTAACTATCAACTTTTCATGTAGATAATTTATCTTTGATTATAGATCTAGGATATTAACACTTGTCATATTTGGGTTTAATTATAATATATGGACATAAAATTAAAGCCATAAGCTCTCAAGAAATATGTATAAACTTAGTATAAAATTTTAGACTAAGGTCTTAGTTGTATTAATAAATACAATTAGGACCTAGGCTAAAGTTTTCAACTAGGTATATAAAATATAAAAATATTCCCATGTAAATATCATACCATGTAAATCTGAATATATTTAAAAGGAACTTAGGCTAACATAGTTAGGCTAAGGTTTTTTAACAATATTTAGACATAAATTTAGTTAATCAATTGTGACCAAAGGTTAATATATTAAAATAAATTGAGATCATATTATTTAACAAAATAAGGGTTAATTTGACATTTAAAGCAGAAATCCTAAACAAGTATTATTCAAATGGGACTCCATTAAACCTACAACATGAAAACATAAAAGTTAACATTAGCAATATTAGGTGAAATCAAATAATGCCCATGAAAGCTAAAGCAAATACAATATTAAATAATGTAATTTTGATCAATTTGAATGTCAATTTATAACACAATTTACAAAATTGAATAAATGTCCTAATTTTTCAAAAATATGGCTATTTTGACTTCAATCAATGGTGACTTCTAGGGGAAATATTGTAAAATGTTAGAACTCAGATACTCTTGGTTTGAACTAATAAGCAAACTACTTATTCCATATGGTCAAGTACCATCATTAAGATCAATTAATTATTAAAATAAGTCTTACAGATGCTAAATTAGGTTAAAACATAAAAAATTAGTCATGTTGTGTGTGTGTTTTAATTATTTGATTGATTTCCATAGGATTTAGGGAATAAATTCTAGACTTCATGACCTTAATCATTAACGTTGAATTATAAAAAAATTATATGTTCATTAAGGATAATGCTTCATGAAAAGGTAAGGCATGGGAATTGCTCTACTATTAGCTAGGTGTCTATAACCCCAACATAGATTCCTTTAACTCCACTATAGGCCTTTCTCCACTTCTAGCCAGGCATTCATAACCCCGATGGAGGTTACCAAAATCACCATTGCTTAGAAATATTTTGAATTTTTAGTAAATCTCTTATTTTTTGAATTTTTCAAGTATATCTGCTCTCAGCAAAGGTTGGGAACCAAAGTTAGCTAGGTTTTAAGATTTTGTCAATTATTTGATCTTCAAAAAATTATCCTTGGTTATTAACTTCATCCTATGCATTATTATTATTTAAGTTTTAACATGACTTTACTCCAATAATTCAAACTTTCACTCAACATGTGAAATATTTATTATAAAAAAAATTAGATAAAAACAAGGTTTAATATTATAAGCAACAACTAAGCTAGATATCAATCCGTACCAATTTCTCAAAATCATAACATCAAGATCTAATTTCCAAAATACATAATCAACCAATGTATAAGGTTCATATCTTCACTCCTAATCTAATGGGTTATCTTTAACAACTACATGTATTAGAGTTTGAAAACTATCTTGAAAAAGACTTATTGAAAGCAAGGAATAAGGAAACACACAACAAACAATAAATAACAAGCAAATAAATATTTACAAGCACTATTTATAAAATGAGGAACAAAAAAGAAACTAATCTAAGACTACCTATACTATATCTAACTAGTATTAAAAGTTATTCCATGAAGACTTGGGGTGGTACAATAGAGAACTAGTGATTTAGGTACTGACCATTAGTTGGCAAGGTGAACTCTACTCCCTACAAGTCTTTGAGATTGAAGGTGTTATTGCCCAATGTATCAACAATTTGATATGGACCAATCCATAAAGGAGTGAACTTCCCATGTTTTCCTTTTGGTTCTAAGGATTTATCCCATAGGAGGACTAGGTTTCCCTATCTAAACACCTTAATATTTGAATGATTATCAAACCATATCTTGACTATGGTTTGATGTCTGTTAAATTTAGCAAATGCTTCTTCCCTTGTATCTTCCATTTGTATGATGTAAAGTAACATTGAATTTGTAAATTTTTGATCTTCTTCCATGTATTCTTGCATGAACTTTTAAGTTGGTAGCTTGAGAGTAATTGGGAAGATTGGTTCTTGATCATATACTAGAAGAAATGGTGATGCTTTTAGTGCTTGATTTAATATATTTCTATCTACCCACAAATCATATTTAAGGAATTTAAGCCATGTCATTGGTTTTTTAGCTACATACTTTTTAATTTCATTCATCAAGTTCTTATTTTTCAATTGTGAGACTCCTTTACCTTGAGGGTAGTGATTTTATGATAACTTAAGAATTATGTTGTTATAATAAGCCCACTCAATCATCTGAATGGATATAAAAGTTAATCCATTATCATAGATTAATGATATTGGTGTCCCAAATATTTTTGAAATGTTCTCTTCTAAGAACATGATTACATCTTCAATTATACATTACTTGGTTACCATTGCCTCCATCCATCTTGTGTAATAATCAATAACAGCAAGTAAATATTTATGTCCATATAAATAATTAGGGTTGATGACCCCTATAAATTCCAATCCCCATTAATCAAAAGGTTTATCAATTAAAATATACTTCAATGGCATGGCTACTTTTGATTCCTTGGTGTTGACAACTTGACACTAATGACACTCTCTAGCATTTTTGTGAGCATCATTGAATATTTTGGGCCAATAATATCCTATCCTTCGGATATTATGAGTTATTGTCTTTCCATAAGGGGTGTTCACTTCAAAAGTTTTCATGAAAAGTACTCAATATCTCAGTTGCTTCTTCTTTTGAGACACACCTTAAGTATATGCCTTCATAATTCTTCCTAAAGAGTAATCCATCTTTGATCAAGAAATGTGTTTCCTTGAGACTCAAATATATTATTTTATATCTAATAAATCCTATAGGAAAATAACCACTGATTAGAAGATGAATAATTTCATCATACCAACCATTTGATTGAAAACATTGTTGGTCCACTTCCATGACACATAATTTAGGATTGGTGTTAACAATTAATTGAATCAATCCTTGACACCTTACCAACTTAGAATTTTTCATATCAATATCATAATATTCAAGAATACACATACATTTACCCATTATCTCTCCCAATTCATATCGACTAAGCATAAGTTTAGTGGCAATGTCTGGAAATATTGCATGTACTTTATTCCTAAGAATATATCTTAAATGTTTTAACATCCTTAACTAAACCTAACTCTTATTTTTTAATAAGAGAATAGTTTAACTCAAAATTATTAAAATTAGTGCTCATAAATTTAATAGGATGATACCATTTATCTATTTTCTAAGTTAATGGAACAAATATTGTATGATCAAAAGTAAAAGAAAAGATATATAAATCTTTTATGAAATCAGGACTTATCAACATCAGTGCTTGTACTATTGATTATTTAATTTCCTTGAAGGATTTCATTATTTATTCATTCCATATGACCTTGGAAATCTTTATTCAACATGTTATTAGGTGGCTTCACAATTTTTGCAAAACTAGAAATGAATTTTCTGACAAAATTGATTTTCCCAATGAAAGACTTTAATTTTTTTCTACTATTAGGGGGTTCTATTTTGGATATGGAATAAAATATATTGGGGTCTATAATAATCCCTTATTTGGTTATAACATGTCCTAGTAAATTCCCTTTTGTAACACAAAAAATGCTTTTTTAGGGATTGAGGTAAATTTTATACCTCCTACAATGCTCAAATACCTGCTATAAGTGCATAATGTGGTCTTCCCTATTTTTAGAAAACATAGTTAGGTCATCCATATATATGATAATGCAATCACCTATGAGACATTTTAAATCATGGTCCATATTTATTTGAAAAGTTGTTCCTACATCTATTAGCCTAGAGGGCATTCTCTTGTAGGCAAAAGTGCCCCACTTAGTTATAAATATAATTTTCATCCTGTCCTCCTTGTTCAAAAGTACATGATTATAACCTTAAAAACTATCAAGAAAAGACATCATAGAATAACCACTAACAATTTGAATGACTTGATTAAGGGAGGGTAAAGGATAGTTATCCTTTTTATAATATCTATTTAAATTTATAAAATCTATGCATAATCTGATTTCTCCATTTTTATTTCTAATTGGTACTAAGTTTGCTACCTAGGTAGAATGTCTATGGGAAAAACTATTTTTGTATCCAATAGCTTCTTAATATCTTTGTAGATTAATGGTTCTAAAATAGGGTTGACTGATCTTTTTTTTGCCTAAAAGGTTTACAGTCCTCTTATAATAAATTGGTATGGGTAATGAATCTAGGATCAAAGATCTTTAAGTCTTCATAGGACCATGATATACATATATGCATTTAGTGAGAAACTCCTTAGTTTTCCTCCATTCTTCATTTGTGCAGGTTATACCAATGTTAACTAGCTAAGGTTAACCTTGAGTTCTTAGGTTAACAACATTATAATCTTTCACATTTAGCTTGGGAATCTTGATAGTCTCAACTATTTTGTTTGTGTCAAATAGTATTTCTAAGTAAAGCATGCTTTTGGGAATTTTGTTTTCAATTAGTTGAATCACCTTGTCATCAAGTTTGTCTTCATCAAGAATATTTTCATTAACCTCATCATTGATTTTAGACTCAAATACTCTTGATTTTTTCATGAAGTCTATGATCTACTGAGCATAAACAAATACTTGTAAATGGTTGACACTGTCAAGAGATGAGGGACATGGAGCCAAATCAATGCTAAGGTTTCCAAGTTTAGAATCTTGATTTGGCATAAGATTGGTTGCAATTGAGGCTAGTTTATCCACAATATTTTTCTATTCTCTAGTAATGGAGACAATATTAAAATCATCAAAGTATTCTATAAAGTCCCATACTCTAAAATTATTTTTCTTAACATAATACAATTTGCATTGGTACTTATAACTCTATTAACCACTAGTTTAGAATCACCATACACTAGTAGTTCTAAAACCTTGTGTTTGATATCAAATTTTAATCCTAATTTTAAGGCTTCATAATCTTCCAAGTTATTAGTACAAGGAAATTAAAGTCTATAAGAAGTATTATACTCTTTCCCAATGGGATTGATTAGAACAATTCCTCGTCCTGAACTAGATTTACATATAGTACCATCAAAATATAATTTCCACATTCCAATAATAACATGAGAATCTTTAGAGTCACATACCTTAGGAGTATCAAGACTATAAATTCCTAACTCATAATTGACCATGTTGAAATTTTCATTGGTAGAATTATACTCAGTGATCATGTGTTTCATATTTGGATCCCTATCAATCCTGATTTGATTGGGAACTCCCTTCCATGGAAGTCACATATGATAGTAGTCAATAGACATATACGCATTCAAAGACTTGGTCCAATCACTACTGAGCAACATTCCATAATTATATATAATGTCCATAGCTTGGATGTCTATAAACTATTGTATCCTTGGCTTTGTATCAAATTACATATAAACATTCAAAAATTCACTAATTACTTTAACCTTTGATTTGTCTAATTGATTAACTACTCTATCAGAATTAATTAGAGTTAAATCAAGTTTTTCATAAATAACTTTTGGCATTATATTGATGGAAACATCTGAATCTAACAAACCATTATTCAATTTTTTACCAAAAACTTTAATTATTAGTAAGAAAGGTGGAACTTATACTTTATTCTTATACATAACTACATTGACATTTACAACCTTTGGTGACTTACTAGGATTCTTGGATAAAGATTCAAGAAATAAGTTCTTTTCTTAGTATTTTGAGTCAATTCATGTAAAGTGATATTATATTTAATTTTTTTCATACCCTCAACTATATTAATCCAATCCTAGTAAAAGAACTAAATAAATCATCATTATTTCTAGATTTATTTCCCTTTGGAGGTTCTGAATTGTTATCTATTGTAAGATCCAGAGGAGTGTCAAAGTTATTTGGTGGAGTTGAAGTGGTAATTGGTAGATTATGATATTTATTCCTTAGAGGATAAGTATTATTTATATACTATTCAAAATTATTAATCTCTCCAAGGGTATCCTCAAGCTCATTCTCATCTTGGAATGGAAAATCAAATGTCTCCACCATGAGAGTTATGTCAGCAAATTTAGATGATTTTGAAGAACTAGATGTACTTGCAGTATTATCTTTGTTAGGTACCCCTTCAAATGTATCTAACTCATCTTGAAAAAGATCAAAATCATTTCAAAATTCAATACAATCTAATTCACCATGATTTTAAGTGTTATGAACTCTAAAATATTTAATTAAAGCTACATCACATATGCTTATTTCAAGATTGTTTTTATTAGCAGATGACTCATTATTATTGTTGTTGTTGTTGTTTTTATTATTGACATTATGAAACTTGTTTGTAGGTCTGTTGAAACTTTTATAAGATTAATTTTTATTAGAGATTTACCAAGCATTACCTACTTGTTTTTACAACTAAATAAAATTAGTGCTTAGTTTTTTAACCTTTTTGATTATGGAGTAATTCTCACTTTTAGGTGTCTTTGAGTTATGAACTTGAGTTATAATACTAGCTGTTGGCACCAAGTCTCTTTGATCTTATGGATGAAATCCATTTGCAGTGTTATTTAAGAATCCTAGGTTTTGGCCAGGATGAGCATGACTCAAGGGTGATTGATTCAACATTGGTGTTTGATTCAAAGAAATCATATTTTGATTAGCATTTGGATTGAAATTCAACAAAGGTATATTAGGATTGAAATTACGAATGGCATATGCTAGTTAACCTTGAGGTTTTATTTGATCATTGATTGTCACAACTTTAGCATAGGCAAAGGATATGTGTTTATAACTCCAATATACCATTTCAATAAAATAAAAGTCATGGTATATAAAGCATCCTTATAGATTTTTTAAGCTATAACTTCATTAGGTTTATAAGGGACTATAGTTTTGATAAACATGTCGTATAACTTGGTATTAAAATCTCTAATGGTTTCACTCAAATCTCTTTTCACTGTAGTGAATTATGAGTAAAGGATATTAATATTAATGATTTTTCCAAATTTATCAATGAAGATATTGTTAAAATCATTCTAACTGGTAATGTAATTATCAATAAGGTTGAAAAACTAATCATATGTTGCATATTTAAAATTAAAATGAAATAATTTACATTAAAAATATTCATGAATGACATTTAGAAGTATTAAAACATCCTTGAAGATTTTAATATATTATTCAGTAATAACCACACCATTAGGACTAAAAGATGGCAAATATTTGTCAAGATTTCTAGGTAAGTCATGTACTTAACTAGTCACATTGATGGAAGATCCACCTAACTAAGCCATACCTTGATAAGGACTAAACATAAGAGTAATATGAATAGGTGAAGTAGGGTTAGATTTAAAAACCCTTCGTTTACCTTTATCTACTCTTGATTTCATATGAAATTCTAATGAAAGGAGAGGTAGTCTTGTCTTTGAACATGACCTAGTCTTGATTTTTGGTAGTTTCATCTTGTAAGATTTGAATCTTGTTCAAAATATGACATGTAAACCTTAGCTTTGTAAATAAAAACAATCAAGTTTTCATGTTAAGCCGAATTTTCACAAATTTATACAAATAACAACTATATTTAACTAAATTAGCTCAAAGATATGTCTAAACTAGTGAGTATGAATGATACTTATAACTATATGTTCAAATAAACCTAAAAATGTGAAGAATCAATCAATATTTGAAAAAAAATTCCATCACTAACCTAAAACATGGTAAATTTACAAAGCTTAAACTACCTTTGTAACAATTTATCATGAATCTTCAAAGAATGGCAATGTTTAGATAAATGAGTCTAAACATTGGTTTGGAATCATGAATATCAATGATATTTACACAATTGAGCCAAGAATAACATAAATATGAAAATGACTCACTAATATTTGACCAAAATTCATTTAAATTAGCAAATATATTTTAAATTAATAAAGCTTTAGCTAAGGCCCTTATTCTAATAGTAATAAAACTCACTTGTTAATGCCTAAATGTGTATCATAAGGATTATAGAGTGTTGAGAAACACTCATCTCATTTATGGATTTGAATAATTCATTGCATGAGTAGTTGGTTGTGATATTCTTGACATCTTTGGTGGCATAGCAATAAAGCATTATAACTATTTCACAAAATGATAATAAAATAAGTTGTTGGGAGCAACCTTGGTCTGAAAGCTAGCTTGTAAAGTATGGAGATAATCTAAACTAAATATAGTGAATTATTATCAAAACTTAGGATCTAAATTCTAATCTGGTATGTGAATTTATAATGGAAGCTAAATTAAAGTCAGTTGATAAAAAAATGGGCAAAAGGAATGGTAGGGTAGAAAGAATGTGTTCTAATTTTCAATCTAGATATTATGACAGAGCTTAAATTTCATCAAGACATGTATTAAATTAATATATGACATGAAATTTTAGAGGCACATAGACTAAAATATACAAGGCAAATTCCTAAGGAAAATTTAAATAATGCAAATAATAAATCAAGGTCACTTTAGAGGTTTACTTTGACAAACAAATTGCATTGGCACATCTATAAATAAAGCATGAAAATGAAATGAACTTAAAATCCTTCAATAAACCTAGATAAAGCACAAATTGATAACTCTACATTCACATGAATACATAAATAATACATAAAAACAATTCAAATTTGGACATCCAAATAGATAATTGAGAGAGAATTCATAATAACAAACACACAAATAGATATTGATCTTTGTACAATTCCTTTCTTGTATTAATGACTCAAATTTTACACAATTTTTTTTCTCAAAAACTCCCTATTATTTCACAAATGATAATGCCCCTTTATAAAATATTTATGAGGTATGTCAATCAATCATATCAAATAATGATTGCAAAAGTGTCATATATAGATGTCCTTTTATAACATTCTAGAACTAGACACTTTCTAAATGGATTGAACTATAAGCAATGTGCTTTACAAGATGCACATGATTTTATAAAATAATATTCCTTTTTAAAAATGATATACACATTTAGTGATAAAAGAATATTATAAAGTCAAAAAAATTGACTTTGACACCCCTTTGTTATTGTAGTCCCTTGTCTTTGATGCAGGATCTTCATTGCTTTTCTATGTTGATCATCAATTAGCTTAGAATTGATGATGGGCTCTATGAATAGTTATTTTTCTTGATCAACCAAGCCTTTGAAATCTTTATCTACCCTATCCAAATCTTCCTTGATGCTCCATGCATCCCCTATCTTGTCTTATGTAAATAAGATCATGTCCAAAATCCTTTTGTTATCTATCCCTATTTTACCTTGGCTTTTGTTTTCCACCTTGTGCATAAACTAAGTCACTTTATGATTTAAATCTTCATCAGTGATTAGGCCAATAAGACTGAGTGAAGTTGGGTCTATGACCAAACTACCCAATATGTGAATCATCCTACTTTCCAAGTATTTGAGATCCATAGAAATATAATCTAATCTCTTGAACCACTTGTTCAAACCTTTGATCTTTTCAATCGATATTTCCATAGCCATGTTCAAATGGGCTAGGTTGACTATCTTGAACCTAGGGATTTGATCCCCTATCACTATATTGATAATCTCATTTAATTTATTATATGAACCCTACCATAAGTTTACTTCGTTCATAACCAAGGTACCCTAGTTGTTCATCATGCCTTACTTAGACCTTGTTGATTTGAAAGTGATGAATATGTTATACATAGTGGTGTCAAAATAATTAACCATATCTCTTGGAATAGATAAGAGAGACTACTCCTCTAGATTCTTATTCTTTTGTTTTTAGCCCTTGATGGTAGCTTTCAGCTATTTTAAGTGTCCTTAGGCCAACTCAAGGACATATTATTTAAAAATTATATCTTCACCTAGCCACTACATTTCTTTTTGAGTCAAATTAATCAAAGGTTCTACCTTTTGGTATGTCATTTCCTCACCATCTTGTATGACTATTTTCTCTTTTTACCCTCTATAAACCAATAGTCTCTGGGCCAAATATCACCCCAACTAAAGATTATGTCACCTATGGAATAGGGATCTCCATTTGTGATTGGGATGATGACTAGCTTAGAGTATCCAACCTCTTTGCCTCCTCCTCTTGCGAAGAAACAATCCATGGTTTCATTTCTTGGTGCATAGAGAAATCTTGACCAAGTCCCATGGGTGATAAGTGTGTGGATTTTCCACTCTTGGTTCATAAATGAACCACTCAAGGATAGGTGGACCATAAAAAAATGTTCTCTTCACTGAAAAAATTAACTTCCTTTAAGTGAGGAGTGATGGTTACTTTAAGATTCATATCCTTTGAGATAATGGAAGTCTTAGCTTTCATTTTATAAGGCTCAATAGGTTCCAAGTCTAAATCTTTCCCTTTATCATTTTTAGTCTCCTTAAAAATTATTTATGTCTCTACATCTGACTCATACATCATCAATAGCATCTTCAATGCATCCTCAATAGTTTCATTAGGATCAAGCACTATCATATGAACTTCCTCTAAAGGTAGACCAATATCCATTATCTTAGATTATTTAGGGGCTGATGAACTTGAAGCTATATCCTCTGGTCTTCTCTCTTATATTCTATGTTTTATTTGAATTTTTTTTGTTAGTAGTTTAGAAGATTCACCGCTAATCAAATGGTACTGCCTAGGACCCAACTACCATCTATCATTTATCTTCTAGTCTCTGGATAATCTAGACTCAAGTCTTATATTATAACTCTTTCAATTTCCTAGTTACCTCAAAGTAGGAGGATGCCTTAGTGTATACAAGATCAAATGTACCAAGATCATAATCATAGAGCACATTTAGAATACCCTTGAGTCTCAAATGTTCTTTCACTCTTTCACTAGGGTCCCACTATCTGAGTTCATCCATTTGTAAATTGAAAAACAATATATGTTTTGATGATACCTCAGTGTGATCCCACTATCTTAATGTAGTCTTTTCAATGGTCATAGGGAAGTTGTGAAGAAGTCCCTCTATTTTGGTTTTGCAAAGGCCATCTACACCATGAAATAATTGGTAGGCCACTTCTTACTATACTAACTTATCAAGGACATGGACTAGCAACTTAAGAGGATAATTATGAGTTGCCTTAATCCTTATGATCATACATCATAGTACAACCATATATCTCTCATGGATTTAATATATTTCTTAATCAATGGACTAATTATTGACATATGGGTACTAGTTATAGCTTTAGTTAGGGCTAGATAGACATAATCATAGATAGATTAAATGTGATCCTTATATTTATAAATGTATAACTTTTAATAATATTGAGAAATAGTCTACGTTCCATTTGGAGACTACTCCCTCTAATTTAGAATCTTTGTTATTGCACATAAGGTATCTAGGAGATAAGACATCATGAATAACTACTTATGCATAATTGCATATATTTGTCTTCTAAAAGAGATACTAACTATCTCACCCAATAGGGGAACTATTACCCTTTCAATAATTAAATACACCATTGGTACCCACATGGGATAAACATATGTTGTGGTTGGACATCCATACAATTTTTTTAACATTATCATTACCATCATGGCCCCTAGTCTAAACTAACCGAGAAAAAATTTCTTATCAAGGTCTATAAAAACTTTACTGCCAAATTCTAACCACACAGTGAGGGTATCCATCAAATTATGCTCTTTATCCCATGAGTTAATTGAGTTAAAGTCATTCTAGGGTTTAGGTAGCTTGTAGTATGACTCAAAGGCAAAAGGGGAAATGTGAGTAATATTATTATGATTGTGTTCATTGATCAACTTGCCTTTATCTATTTTAGCTTCCTTAAAAATGGGACTAAGAATGTGTTGATGCAACATACCCACATTTTTTGAAAATTGGGACCTTGAGACACTTTGAACTTTAACATTGAAAACATGGAATGTTTTAAACATTGTTAGAATTTTAGGATCATCTACTTTGATAAAGTTGGTGTACTAGTTTGTGGTTTTGATTTAAGGCTATATAATGTTTCTAATAGTTGCCCTTCATGTGATAAGTTAAAATTTTCATGGAGCCTTTACAAATAGTTCATGCTTAGATCCTCACTATTTATCTTCATTCAACATTTTACTATCCTTTGATCTAAATAATATCACTGTTGAATTCATGTAATGAAAACCTCTTTTCAGTAAACCCTAACTTGAACCCTTGGTTCAAATTTAAACATTGGTGGGAGAACTTTTGGTAGGAATGTTTCTAATTTATTTTGGATTTAAGCCCCAATTTTCATGTTAAGGCCTGGTCATGTTTCTTAACATGACCAAACCTTAGCCTAAAAATTATGCCTATTCCCCTTTATTTTCCCCCTTTTTGATTCCTTATATTTCCAACATAGTATAGTTTTCATATTCATAGGGTCCTTTTAATTTTTATAGCATGGCCCCCTTTGTTACTATTTTAACCTAAAGTATTAATTCTAAGGCCCCATTTATGTTTGTCAACATGAATGAGACCTTAGACTGATTTTTATTTCTATCTAAGTCCTAACTTAAATACCTTACATCTTTGCAAATTCGATGGCCCATGCTTCATCATGAAGGGATAATCCAATGGAGCAAGGAAAACATGATGAACCTGAGTATTTAGTCCTTTTAATCAATTATGTATAAGCATTTAGATCATGATCGATGGATTTCACCTCATCAAGACCAAGGATCCAATGGATTGAATGCAATGACAAAGATTCAAAATGCTCAACAAGACCCATAGAACTACCATATGACACTCCCACATTTGAGACTTGATAACAAAGGGTCCCACATATTGAATAGAACCAATGGTGTGCAACTACTTGGATCATAATGGATGGTTGTTGTCTCATAGATACCAAGGATTGAATAGATCAAATGCATTGATGAAGAGTCAAAAGGCCCAAGAAGCCCCATGGACCTACCACAAGACAATCCCATATTAAAGAATTGTTAACAAAGGTTCTCTTATATTAAATGAAACCAATGGTGTGTAACTTCTCAGATCATGATTGATGGTATATGCTTCATTATGAAGATCAATCAGATATAGTGAATTGAATCTGAGATCTATGGAATATAGGAACTTCATGAGCTTAAATTGGACATTCTCACAAATTCCATTTGACATCTGTGAGGCCATCATTGACATCTGAGAGACCATCAAATTCAATCTCATCTAACATTTTGTCTAGGCATTTATGAAAAATTCCATGAAAGTGGTAGATAGATGCCATATAATCACCATGCAAGCATAGAGTGACAAAAATGAATATCTTATATGATTGAAAATGTAAATGCATAGAGGCAAGAGTCAAAACTAGTTTTCGGTAGATAATTGTAAGATCCTAGACATGATCCTCAATGCAAGTGAAAGGATAACTGAAGCCAAAAGCATTCAGAAAGTTATGGATAGGAATTATAAAGAGTTGAATGATCTAGATGACAAGGAAGAAGAGTGTCTCTTAAGGCCAGCTATGGATTTGGGAATTATTAATGAGGAACATCAAAAGGCTATGAACATCCTTCAATAGAAACAAACAAGTTCTTAATCATAGGGCCTACTAACTAGTTTGTTAATATTCCACTTTTGTGAATCATTGTAACTTTTTGAAAATAGAATATTATTTTGTAAAGGAATATGCTAATTTGTTAGCATATTTGCCTCTAGGTAAGTCTATTTTAGAAAATCAAGTGTATTTTGGAACTTGGTAGAAAAAGGATAGTTGTCCTTACTTTTTATACATTTGTATCTTACAACTAACTAGTATATTACCTTGTCCTTATATAAAAGGTATTACTACCATTTTATGAGGGGGGATTTCTTAGATCCAAAATTACTTTGTAAACATGGAACAAGCAATACAAGCAAGGAATTCTTCAAATATTTTTCAACATTTTTTATGTGTTTGTTATCATGTCTTCTCTCTCATTTACTTATTCTAATTTCTAGATTTGAATGGTTATTGTGGATTCTTGGTTTGCACCTTTAATTATAGATTTGTTAACTTGTGGCAATGCTAGGTTGACTAAAAGTTCTTAGGTTCATTTTATTTCCTCTACTCTTCTTGCATTTGGGTCAATGTTGTTTGCTTGTAGGGGTAAAATCTTTAAAGTCAACCTAATTCTTATTTGCATTATTTTAACCTTCTTTAGGAATTTTCTTGATGTATGGTAGGATTTGGGCTCAAATTATTTTTTATAATACATTGGTTTTAAGTGCATGCTTCAATGAAATCTGATCTTTGTCATGATGTTTGGAATGAAGTCAAACAACATTTATTTTTGCCCTACCCTTCCTTTTTGCTTCTTTTTTAACTTGATCACCTTAGTTTAGATTTTCATTGTAAATGTCCATCCTAAATTAATTATTAATTTAGTTCTTGATCATAATTCACTATTATTTGTACAACTATTGTATATTCTATATAAATCTATTATTTGGCCATGGTGTCTCCCAACCACCAACTAATATAAATATTTTGAAATAGTCACTTGTTCTGCCTCTACTCCACTATTAGGTAATAGGATTACCTTAAATTTCAACTCATGCATTATATTTTTAGGAATTTAGAAATTATAAGTGTTCTCTAAATATTTTAGGCACCTATGATACAGATTTAGGTATCAACAGAATGTCAATGTAGTGAAGTACATTAGGCTTTTCAACTGTGTAGTGGAATCCAATAATTTGTATAGCTATAATGTCATCATAGATCCTTTTTGTAGAGATAATCCTATCCTCCACCTTGGCGATCACTAGTTGATTTTAAATTATCAATAATTATTTAGAGTAATTGTTATCTCCTATGTTCAAAGTAGTTATAATACACTCTATATCCTTAAACACATGAACATATACATATGTTATCAAATATAGCTCCAAATATTGATTTAAAACATTCTTATGGGTCACCATATCAGTAATATTGATTGAATTATCCAACTAGGTATGATAATTTAACTATTCCAACTCAATCATAGTGATTTTAGAGATAATTAGGGTAATTTATATACCTTATGGCTTTGTTGAAGGTTTATGTATGGCTTTAATAGTGGTCAGTTAATTATAAAAATGAGCTCTTATGACTTAGATTACATTTGATTTGCACATTTAAACCTTTTATGTGTTAGACCCACAAGATCTCTCAATGTCATGGTTATGCCTATGTGACAATGCCATGCCATGATGTCCATTTATTTAAAAAGTGACCATTCTACCTCTTGGAGTCTCTTAGAATTAAATTTTATCACAAGCCATTATATATTTATTAAGACATCTAATATCATGACACTTTTCAACTATGTGGGCTCTCATCATAGCTTGTAGTTAGACTTCATCACTTGAACACCTTTGTGCCACATGGATCCTTCTTGTTCCATCTTAGACATTGAATTATTGACTTGATTTGAACCATTAATCTTAATTTGGGAGCTTAAATTCTATTCATAAATTTCCATTTAATTCATTGTAGTTGTGGCACATGTCACTACCACATTCAATTTGATCTGTTTGAAAAGTATACCTTCATTTATGCCATTAATCTATTGTAGCATGATCGATCATGGATCGTCGATCTATTTGAGAATTTTTAAGGTCATGAAAATTGTTTATATCACATTCCCTCATAGGTTATTTGACTTATTGACCCACACTCATCATCGAATCCATTTCTACTTTACCAAGATCTTGACATTTGTCAATCTTGCATTCCTTCATATGAACTTTGATGCTTTGATTCCTCACTCATTGTTAGATCTTCATTACACAAATCAATGTACACTATTGATAATTTCCTTGATTTATTGACTTTTAGCTTTACCCATGGATTATCAATCTTTTCTTATAGCTCTGAGATCTTGACACTTGGCATATTTGGGTTTAAATAGAACCTATAGATAAAAAATTAAATTCATAAGTTCTTAATAAATATGTATAAACATAGTATACAATTTTAGACTAATGTCTTAGTTGTATTAATAAATACAATTAGGACCTAGGCTAAAGTTTTAAACTAGGGATATAAAATATAAAAAATTTCCCACGTAAATATGATCCCACATAATTTTGAATCTATTTCAAAGGAACTTAGGCTAACCTAGTTAGGCTAAGGTTTTTCAACATTATTTAGACATAGATTCAAATAATTAATTATGACCAAAGGTTAATATATAAAAATCAATTGAGATCATATTATTTAACTAAGGATTAATTTGACATTTAAAGCATAAAACCTTGAACAATTATTATTTGAATGAGACTCCATTAAACTTACAACATGGAAACATAAAATTCAACATTAGCAATATTAGATGGAGTCAAATCATGCCCATGAAAGCTGAAGCAAACACAATATTCAATAATGCAATTTTGATCAATTTGAATGTCAATTTATAACACTATTTTCAAAATTAAACAAGGGTCCTCATTTTAAAAAATAGTGGGGGTATGTTGACCTCAACACATCCCTTGATGATTAACTATTTCCTAATATTAAATAATCTAAGGAGGGAAATCAAGCCCATGTATTTATCCCACCTAGATTGAAAATGATTTTTTTCTATTTTGATTGTGTATGAAGCTATATGTATTTGATACTTTAAATTGATATCTCTTGACTTGTTTTAGAGGGATATTGGCTTGCCTAATGGTTTATCCTTGTCAGTGATATATAATTTTTTTATAATAGGGTATATTTTCTCAATTCACAAAAGTGTTGAAGCTTGAACCAAGTGAATAGTATTTGGGGATAATGAGTGACTCTTGACATTTATTTATAGGTGAATATTTTGATATTTTCTTTTAGTTGGCCATGTAAAACATGTAGGAATACCCAAAAGGAATTTTTGAATTTAATAAACTATTTATTATTTGGCATTGAATGTTATTGTTTTAAGTGGATAAGGGCTCACCACACTCCTGCCTACTTGGTGAAAACCTATCTATAAGGATTAGAGACAATTATCATATGTTATAGATAGTTTGAAGGTGATTTTAGATAACTTATGCATTTGAAATTGAAATTTAAGTATATTAGTAATGGAAAATAAGAGGAGAGAGATAACATATATAAAAATGTCTTAAAGGAATGATAAATAATATTAATGTATTTGTGATAAAGTAATGTGGTTTGGAATGTGTTAAGAATTAACATTGTTAAGTACTTCTAATGATATTTTTGTGTCTACATTTTATTATGTGTTTGGTGGGTAAGTATTCCATTTAAAAATAAATCACCTTTTTGTTATTATATAATTCACTCATAATGTAGTAAAAGAATGTGGGTTCTATATCTTTTGGGAGAGTTGTCTCATGTAATGACTCATATTGGATGTTCTTATAAATAATTGATCTCTTTAATAATTTAAGGATATAAATCTTAGAATAAGCTATTTTTAGTTGATCAATTATATCACACATTTGGTTTGAGTGGATGGCCTCATGGGAAGTTGACAGGGATGAGGAGGAACATGTTGAATACTTTCATTATTTCTTACATGATAGGGAATCTTACCTCTTCTATAAGTGACAAAATGGACTACATAATCCAATATAATCCTAGGTAAAATAATAGGGGTAGGATTTTAGCTAGTATAACTTTGAGATTTTGGTGGAGGAACAAAATGATTCATGCATGCCTTTTGGTTTATATTGGTAACATGAAGAAATCAGATTGAATATTATAAAAATGTGAATTAAGGAAGGCTAAATATTAGACATTATTAATTTTAGACTTATTACTACACCAAGATGTGATCTAAGGCATTGCATAGTTGTTATTACTTTTCATAGTAAAGGAAAATAACATATAATGATTACATTCATAGCTTGTGTTAGAAAATAAAAACTCTGTATATTCATTACATCCATGTGCAATTTTTTAATAATGTAAAGTTACAAATGTTGTTTTAAAATCATATATATATGTGTGTGTGTGTGTGTATGTGTGTGTGTGTGTGTGTGTGTGTGTACATATATATATATATATATATATGAAACCCCATAAATTATGATTAAACCCTAATGGAAAACCTAAGATTTTATGTGTAATGGATTCACCAATATTGTTTATATTATTTTGGATTAATGGATTGTAACAAGTATAAAAATTTAAAATATTAGATTCCATAAAGTATAGAAATGATGCATGAATCTACAAGAAAAAAACATAATATGATTTCCCAATTTTAACTTAATATAAACTTAAATGACCTAATGGATTTACATACTTAGATTTTTACTATTCTATGTAGGTCTTGGGTTGAATGTAGGTGACTAAATAACTAAAAGTGTACTATGAGTCATCTAGATTATAAATTGGGTGTTTAGAAACACTCAAATGAATCGATAAAATTTTATATGCCTACACAAGACTATATCATATGTCCTTTTATAAATTCAATTATGTATAATGTGCCTATATGTTTTGGTACAAGCCATTTAACTTACTTGTATAATATCAAGGGTTTAATGTTTGCATAGTATTTGTAAACATGTCTCCTTATCTTGAAATCCTAGGTCCAAATTTGACACTATGTTTAGGTTTTTAAAATGGGAAAGAGGTGAGATGAGATGACTTAAACCATTCACTAATGAATGGTTGAGTGTTTCCTATGTATCTAATTCTCCAAAAAGGGAAGTAAAACCATATTTAGTTCACCCCATTAGGTGTATGTGTAATGGTTCTCCTTTAATGAATGCAACTTGTAATATAAATTTTAACACTTGAAATATGGAAAACGTGGCTTATTTTAGGTTCATTAGACATAGATATTGCCTACTCCTTCTGACTAATGACTAAATTATGAAGTGTAGGGAAGTTCCTTTGAATTTTAAAGCATTAAAATAGGCTTGTATGATAATGGTAGATAATTAAATAGGCTTATATCTATTATGTATTTATATTGAACTCTTTTATTAATTTTTCATGCCACTAACATGAAAAATGTATAAGCTATCCCCTAAAGATGATTTTAATTTGAAAATTATCAATTCTTTTAGGACAAGTCCTTTAAAGTTGGAAATATATGGAATTTTAAAAGCATGTAATTATAACAAACTTTTTTGAAATATAAGATTACTAATTTAATTTTTGTAGAAAATATAAGTATGATAATGATTTGGTTAGGCATAAACTAGGGAATTATTGTAGTTAATTGAAAGAAAATATAGGTCAAACCCATATAAAGAATGTATATGTGAGATATGGGTGTGAAAGATCCATATATTTATGCAAAAATCATGTAGGGTGAAGGTCAATCATGTGTAACATTTTTAAATGTATAATACTATATTTTAGAGTCTATAAATATATATGAATTAATAAAAAAAGTTACATAAGGAAATGTTCAATTATAATTTACTATATATGGAAAAAAAATAAGAATAGGGTACTTATCTTATTTTAGGTCTTTGCAAGACTAGTATAGTTTTTTAGGTGGTAAAAAAATACTAAAACTAGATCTAAATTCACTTAGTTCTAGAAACTAACTATCTAGACTTACGTAGATGAATCTAGTAGTAGTTAGATGTATGAATCAGATGTATAAATCTAATATCTAACAGAACTATCCATGTAACATGTGCCCTATTATTTTTTCATATATTATTATGCATACTTGTAAACCATTGTTTTTTACAATATCATAAGCTCATTATTATGTGCTAGTATAAAAACCTCTCTTTCACTTTGAAACCCTAACTCTAAGTTTAAAAATAGGTTTATGTTTGAAGTAGGAATGGAAAATATTGGTTGAGTTGACCCCAACCATCCAAATTTAGTGGTTAAGTGTTTCTTATGTTTCCAATACTATACAAAGGGATCAAATTACATGGAATTCTTTTGGTTCAGTACCTGTGTCAACAGTGCTCCTTTAGTATCAATGAAAATTATAATCTAGCATTCAACACATGATAATAAATAAACTTGACTTGGATTAGGTGATTTAGACTTGGCTATGGATTACTCCATATGACTGATTTATGTTTTTTTATATTTAGGGTAGTCCTCAATTTGCAAGTGATAGATAAATTCTTGTAAAAGTGCTTGATAAGCACTTTCTAGATGGGAATAGGCTCAAACCTATTATCTATTAATATATGAATCCGTGGGTAACTTATCATGCCACTAACCTATGAAAATTAAGGACTAACCCATAGGAATTATTTAAATTTTAAAATTTTCCATTGTAAGGTGCTTGGATATGTCCAACATATATGGATCGATTTAGAAATATGGATCCATTTGAGTATGACCAGAGGGGTTTATAAAGAAAGAAACCATGATATAATGATTTGGATATAATATAATTATTATAATAATAAAATTATTCATAGACTAACAAATTTTTATAGGTGACTAATATTAAATCTAGAATAATGGGTCCAAAGATGGAAAATGACTATAAGAGAAGGGTGTGTAAGAGGCATATGTAGATGCATAACTAATGTAATGTAAACATATGTCAAGAATAACATTTTCATGTTTAAAATTACATATTTATATGTATATAATGGTATACATGAGTGGAGTTTAGGATATACAAGTTACATATGAGACATGGACATATAGATGTGTACACCCAATATCAACCTTTCTACATTGGGGTCATGTATACACTAAGGGAATTCTCATACACTTATAAAGTTATATATTTATATAGTTATTTATTAATAATAATAAAATGTTGCACATGACTTAATATTACCTATACTTTATAATGTGTTATTTTGTGTGGATATTTTTCTTTACTTAATGATGAGATTGATTGATTATGTGGACTAACTTTTCTTTCTCAGTGTATGCTTGATATTAACACTTATGGAATTATGTGATATTTGATGTGTTATAATAAATGTTTAATGAGTGAATTAAATATGTTTAATCATGTTGTGTCTGAGTTGTGTCATTGGATCCTCTAGTCTAAGTCATGGCCATGCCATGTTTGTGTCAGGTTAGTGTCACGGCATATCTTATGTATTTGTGTGTTCCTTGATCACAATATATATATATATATATGTATATATATATATATATATATATGTATATATATATATATGTATATATATATATATATGTATATATATATATATGTATATATATATATATGTATATATATATATATATATAAACATATATATGTATATATATATATATATATGTATATATATATATATGTATGTATGTATATATATGTATGTATATATATATATATGTATATATATATATATATATTGTGTGTGTGCATAAATACATGTATGAATATTAATATTATCTTGGTTTCATGATTTATAACATGAATAATTATATTGTGTAAAAATTCCATGATTTGTATCATGCATTTGTTGTGAATTTTATCATTGCATTTTTGATTTGATATATCTAGCAGATATTAACACTTATATACCTATTGACTCAATTTTCATGCTTCATACATGATTTAATGATTAAATATGTATATAATGAAATTTATTATCATGTTTTTACATATAAATTGCATTATTAAATTTTATATATAACACATGGTGTGAAAACTCTTTTTTTAAGATGATTTATTTTCAAGCTTCATTTATTATATTAAAAAGAGGGCATATAATGGGATTTGATTATATATTCAATCGTTGATCTATATAGTTTACATTGTGGGTCAAATTATGTGATTAAAATGGGATAAATTGAGAAAATTAGACTATATTATGTTATTCATATGGGATAGGTTGAGTAGATTGGGATATATTATGTGATTTAGATGTGATAGATTGAATATATTGGGTTCGATTATGTGATTTAGATTAGAAAATATAAGTAGATTAGATCATCTTATGTAATTTATATGGGTCACATTGATAGAATTAGTTTATATGTGGAACATTATATATAATTATGAGGTATAATTAAGGTATTATATGACAATATGACAAATTGAGGATTGTATTGTATATCACTTTATGAGACATATGGATCAAATTGGGGGAAAAAATGTTGTTCAAGTAAAAACTTTTCTATTTTATATATTATGGATTGACAATGATATGAAAGGAATTTGGTGTCTATATTTCATTTTTAATGGTTGATCCTTTTACATGTGAACCTATTTCAAGGTTCCATTTCTAGATATGAACTTATTCTAGGGTTCCATTTTCACATAAAAAAACTTGTTTTGGGGTTCCGTACTTACATACAAGCTTAGTTTCAAGGTTCCAAAAAATAATTATGATTATATCTAAATAAATTTCACTAAGGTTTCTAAGTGTATCAAGTTATATAATTTATACTCCAATGATGGTTGAGGCATAAACACACTTAAATTAATTGTTTAAATGGTTTCATCTCCTTGGGGAATGATCACCCCATGGCAATTTCTAGACAAGTTCAACAACTGGAACATGGTTCACATAACCTCAGAAGTATTTATTCCTTGTTTTTTTGAGTTTATGTGGTTTAATGATCTTTATTATTTTATATTTACTTTATTGATGTTACATTGAGATATATATTTTTTCTTGTTAGTTTTCATGGTAAAAATAGGACATTTGGGGCATACCTATCAGTACAAAGTGCATGTGTTGGTTGGTATAACCAATTTAAAAAACCGCTTTATATCTATATATTATGATATAAATAAGATATTAATAATATATTTCATGTGTTTACTTGGATGGGATAGTGACGGTGCTTGAGATGGATGTAAAACTAGAAAAGGGTAATCCAAATTCAAAGTCAAGGATATAGGATTCCAAGTCCTATGCCTAAGATATTGGGTATGGTTATAACTATATCCTAAGATAAATCATTGATGTATTAATGGTAAAATTTATATATTAATTATAAACTATGTAAACCACATGTAAATAACTAACAAACAAGGGTAACCTAGATCCAAGATAACTATAATGCTAAACTAAACAAAATAAATTGTTTCAATGGTCAATCAATAGGAAGTCTATCCAACCTAAATGTGATAATGTAAATCCTATAATCTTTATATGTATACCATATTATTTATTATAAGGAGAAACATAGGCAAAGATAAAAACATGCATCCACTATAGCAATAAATAAATTAGATTTATCTACTAAGTAAATAAATGAAATATAATAAGGATACAAATAATTACCTTTGTGGTGACTTATCAACACATTAATTTCTCCCTTTAGCTTAGGAGGAACCTTTAAAGACATGTTTTAGGATGAATACCTATCATTTCCCCTTTTCAGTTGACATCTTTAGAGTTGATGGTTAGCCTATTATGTGACCCTTATAGGCTGATAGGATGGATAGAGGGTCTTAATGGAGCTTGGCTTGGCTTTGATTAGCAAAATTTTACTAGTTGGCTTTCGTTCGGGCTCTTTCGGACATGTATTGAGGGAGATATTAATATTTGATTGATTTAATTAAATATTAATTATTTAGCATATTTTAATTATGAATCCTTAATTCTTAATTATGAAACCCTAATTAGGGCAAGCACACTTTTTAGAAGATATAAGGGTTTCTTATTGGAGAGAGGCAATATGATTATGATTATTGATTATTGATACTAAAGAATTTTGCTAAGTATTTTCTCAGAAGACTAAGCCAAGGGTTCCAAGATTATATTTGCATTGGAGAACATCCACTCTTCAGTGTGTGTAATTCAGAGGTTGTGAGATGTCAGCTTATCTATTGCCAGTTCGAGGGATAACTTCATACAAAAGTTGTCATTGAGATTTATAGGTATTTAGTTCATTAGTTTTTGATTTAGAAAATTATACAAATAGAGATCTTCAAATTAGGTGTTCAGCATTTAGGCCACACTAGATTCTATTTGCTCTTGTATGGAATCTATACAGATCTGTGCAAATCTATACCATTGTACCATTAGTAGTTGTAGGCCATAGGGAAGTGCAGAGATCGACATCAGCATCCCAAATACCGACATTAGCCAACTGAAGACCGACACCGGTAGAGTAGCTAACTGATAGAGATCAATGTCGATAGTCTATCGAATGATGATGATAGTATAACCAATGTTGGTGACTGTGTTTTTTACACAGTAACCTGAGCCACATAGATCTAGGGTATTTTCAGATTGTTGGAAAGAAATCAGGTTTTTAAGATAGTATTTTAATATTCTTTTATATGCAAGATAGAGGAATTTAATTGTAATCATCTAGATGAGTAATAAGATCTTTGATTTTCTAGTTGAGAGATTATACTGTGGTTTATTCATTTATTTGAAATTATTTTGCAAAACTCACAATTTTTCTTATTACATGCATAAAACACCAAAAACATCAAAAAGATTAGAATACATAGAAAAGCAATTCAAAATATCTACTTTCAAAATTCAAGGGAAATAGGGGATATTACAGTGGTGTCAGAACTAAATCCTGCCATCCTAAGGTTTAGCAATCTCATGCAGCCGCAAGAGTTGGGACCACATAGGTATTTCACATGCAATAGAGCTTTGCTTAAAGGCACTCAAGTTTTAGAACATCAGCTGATCACCATGAGTGATAGGTGTGAGGGTAGCCCACCCAGGGGTCACATGCATAATGATGATCATGACACCAGAGAATTCTTCCATGTTATGGTTACAGGTCAGCAGCAGATGACACAGGCACTACAGGCACTCACTACTATGGTAGAGAGGATGAGCCCACCTATTAGATATAATGGGGAACAAGGAGATAACATGAGTGCTACTATTAATTAGAGACCACAACTGACCCATTCTAGGATAGCTAATAGGCCTACACGGCCCACGTTTGTCTAGGAGGAACTAGAGGCTCCAGTAGAGGAGGCGGCAGGAGATTCCCTATTTGAAAATGCTCTCATGGTTGTAAATGATGAGTGGGACTTATTAGATCCTTAGGTTTGGGAGAGGATGACCTTTAATCATTTTGTTAATCAGTGGAGAGAGCACTATAGATTAGTTAGACATGATAGGAGGCCTAGATGTCAACTTAGTGAGCTGAAGAAGGCTACTGGAAAGTTTTCTTTGACCACTTTTGGTGGGAGTGCAAAGATGACAGTGTAAGCTTGGGTTCATAAGCTTGACTCATTCTTGGCATTGAGGCCAATGACAGAGATAGAAGCCATCAAATATGCCACTTTGCACTTGGAGGGAGTAGCATATGACTGGTGGTACCATGGTATGGTAACACTTCAGCATAACTAGGTGACAGAGTACTAGGACTTCAAGGATAAGTTGGTTGAGCAGCTTGACAAGAAAGATCCTAAAGTTTACTTTTGAAATCTAGCATAGTTGAAACAAACAAGCAACTTGGAGTCCTTCATTGGTGATTTTCAGAGACTGGCAGTCATGGTGCCAAACATTTCAGAGTGTAGATTGGTAGTTCTCTTCATCGAGGGCCTATTCGAACCATTGAGAGGTTGGATCAAAGCCTTTGATCCTCCTTCATTACAGGAAGCTATGAAGAAGGCACGAAGTATGGAGATGGTAGCCCCATCTAGTAAATCTAGCTTAGGAGGTACTTCTTCATCCAGGGACAATAAGGGCTTCAACAGTAATAAAGAGAGACTAAATTTTAACAAAGATAAATTAGGTGTTAAGAATGATTCGAAGGTAAACCCAGTAGCACCACCTTTGGATCGAGAGGCTCTTAATTATCTACACAAGAAGAAGCTTTGCTTCTATTGCAAAGGTCTCTATGATGCCAGCCATGATTATCCTTTGAGGACTAAGGGCAAGGCCAATCGAGTGATGTGGGCTTATTATGAGGACTCACACTCAGAGGGTTCTAAATAGTAGGATAGTTTTGAGGAGTTAGAGGCTTCAGAGGTAGATTTAGAGCTTCACATACAGGAGGCACACCTATCCAACATTTAATCAGATGAGTCATTTAGACTTTGTGGAGTTTTGGTAGGACAGAGGGTCATCACCCTTCTTGATACAGGAGCCACACATAATTTTATAGATGCTAGATTTGTGGAGAAGCGTGGACTCACTACCAAAGATTTTGAGGGCATTAGAGTTAAGGTGGTTGATGGTCACACTCTTAGGTGTGAGTAGATGATTAGAGACCTCCCATTGTGCTTGAACAACTATGAGTTTAAGGCTTATTATTATGTGGTGGACATGGGGGATATAGACTTAGTCTTGGGTATGAAGTGGCTTCATTCCCTTGAGGAAATCACTCTTTGTCTTAAGGACATGGAGGTTCATTTTGATGTTGGTGGGAAGACACACATTCTTAAGGCAATACGGGGTAGCAACATCAAAAATATGTTTTTTCATCAGATGGAGAGGCTCATAACACATGATATGGGAGAGTGTGCTGTTGAGTGCACATTGGCACCAACACAAGAGAAACATGTGGATGAGCTTTGTCTTGAGGTGAGTTCAGTTCAAGAGTTAGCACATGTGGTAGGGACTCAACTTTCTTTCATAGTTGAGTCACATGATGATGATGATATGAGCATGTCTAGCATTCACACTCTAGATTCAGATATTGTAGTGGGTATAGGAGATAGGTGCATGAAGTCAGATGGTATTACTCTCATTATTCAGGGGCAGAGTTTACTTGAGTTGCTAGTTGATTTCCATTCAGGGATGGGATGTTGGGATCATTATCTTGGTACTTGGGATGATGTGACGCCATTGGATGAGAGTTGTGATAGACATGGCATGGAGTTTGTGTTGATTGACAGTGGTGTAGATCATGACTACATTTGCGATCCAGGTGGATTGATTGGTTTATCATTCAGTGATTGCTTGAGGGCAAGCAATTTTAGGAGGGGCAAATTGTCATGTCCCCTTTTCAGTTGACATCTTTAGAGTTGATGGTTAGCCTATTATGTGACCCTTATAGGCTGATAGGATGGATAGAGGGTCTTGATGGAGCTTGGCTTGGCTTTGATTAGAAAAATTTTACTAGTTGGCTTTCGTTCAGGCTCTTTCAGACATTTATTGAGGGAGATATTAATATTTGATTGATTTAATTAAATATTAATTATTTAGCATATTTTAATTATGAATCCTTAATTCTTAATTATGAAACCCTAATTAGGGCAAGCACACTTTTTAGAAGATATAAGGGTTTTTTATTGGAGAGAGGCAATATGATTATGATTATTGATTATTGATATTAAAGAATTTTGCTAAGTATTTTCTAAGAAGACTGAGCCAAGGGTTCCAAGATTCGATTTGCATTGGAGAAAATCCACTCTTTAGTGTGTGTAATTTAGAGGTTGTGAAATATCAGCTGATCTATTGCCAGTTTGAGGGATAGCTTCATACAGAAGTTGTCATTGAGATTTACAGGTATTTATTTCATTAGTTTTTTATTTAGAAAATTATACAAATAGAGATCTTTAGATTAGGTGTTCAGCATTCAGGCCGCACTAGATTCTATTTTCTCTTATATGGAATTCATACAAATCCATGTAAATCTGTACCATTCTACCGTTAGCAGTTGTAGGCCATAGGGAAGTGTAGAGACCGACATCAACATCCCAAATACCGACATCAGCCGACTGAAGACCGATGCAGGCAGAGTAGCTGACTGACAGAGATTGACATCAGTAGTCTATCGATCGATGATGATAGTATAACTAATGTCAGTGACTATGTTTTTTACACAATAACCTGAGCCACATAGATCTAGGGTATTTTTAGATTGCTGGAAAGAAATCAGGGTTTAAGATAATATTTAATATTCTTTTATATGCATGATAGAGGACTTTAATTGTAATCATCTGGATGAGTAATAAGATTTTTGATTTTCCAGTTGAGAGATTATACTGTGCTTTATTTATTTATTTGAAATTATTTTTCAAAACTCACAATTTTTCTTATTACATGCATAAAACACTAAAAACATCAAAAAAATTAGAATACACAGAAAAGCAATTCAAAATATCCAGTTTCAAAATTCAAGGGAAACAGGGGATATTACAATACCTCAAATTGTAATAAAAATATCTATATATCCTTTGTTTGGAAATCTAAATACTAAGACACTTCCTCAATAGAACTTCTATTGAGATTTAAATAGATTGAACAAGACTTGACATCCAAGAATAATAGTTTAACCTATAACTCCTCCTTTTACTACTTAATGGGGAAATTGTGACCACAAGTATGGAAAATTAGTGTTGTGTTTTTTGGGAGTGATAATTATGAGTCTTAAATATTTGGCTTCAAATCTAAAAGTAAACCTCATATCTAAGTTTAAAATATCAGTTAGGGTAATAAAATAAAAATGGATATTGACTAAATCACAATTGTATCAATTGAGGAAATATAAGTGGGAAGACATTAACATAATTAAAAATATATTAACTAGGATGATATATTATAAATAAATTTATGCATCAAACAAACTATATCAGCTAATCTGATACAATAGGAATATAGGGTAGCTAGTAAGATTGGATAGAAATTTGATAGAGAGTTAATATTCAAAGAGACTTAGAGTCAGGGGTAATTATAGTGTCTATTTATAGACATTTGGTTATAAGTATATTTTGGTCATCTTGAAAAACTATAATTGTGGAAAATATACATTGGTCAATTAGCCTAAATTTTATACAAATTATTTTATTTATGCTTCTAATCTCACTATAATATATATTCTAACATGTTTTAAGACATAGTTTCACCATAATCACTATACATGTGTGGGTCTCTTTCACCTTGAAATAATATGAGACATCTATTAGTTATTTTTAGTCACCATTTATAGTCATTTATAGTGTGTGTGTGTGTGTGTGTGTGTGTGTGTGTGTGTGTGTGTGTGTGTGTGTGTGTGTGTGTGTGTGTGTGTGTGTGTGTGTGTGTGTGTGTGTGTGTGTGTGTGTGTGTGTGTGTGTGTGTGTGTGTGTGTGTGTGTGTGTGTGTGTGTGCGCGCGCGTGTGCGTGTGCGTGTGCGTGTGTGTGTGTGTGTGTGTGTGTGTGTGTGTATGTGTGTGTGTGTGTGTGTGTGTGTGTGTGTGTGTGTGTGTGTGTGTGTGTGTGTGTGTGTGTGTGTGTGTGTGTGTGTGTGTGTGTGTGTGTGTATGTATATGTGTTTGTGTGTATACATACATACATAGGTATGTATGTACATACATACATATGTATGTGTGTGTGTGTACTTTTCAATGTGTTTTTCCTTAACATTTTTCATGTTCAACATTTTGGGTTGTAAAGTTATAATTTCTTTTAAATAAGAATTACATTAGTGTTTGATTGTAGAACCTTTGATATTTGCACATATAAATATCCATTAGAGAATGATTGTATCCTTTGTGATGGATTTATATTACATATTATCTATATGATTAAATGAACATATGAATGAAAGGATGAATTTTTTATATGTTATAAATTATATTGTGTTAATCTTAGTGTACATGTATGATATGTTAATTTGTTGATATTAGTAAAAATGGTTTTGACATGGGTGAATTTTTTTTCCTATGTTATCTTTAATACACATTTTAATTTAATAAGGAATTATCAATACATTTATTTATTAAACACAATTTATAAACTCAAGTGATATAACATTTTGATGCATAATTGGGAATATTATATTTTTGGATACAAGTTTTTTTCTATTATCTACAAGAATAACACCAAATTAAGTGAATTAAGTTCATTGATGAAAAATCTTATGTTAACATCTAGGTATGTGGAATTTGATAGCATCACTTTGAGGAAAAAATTATGCTACCTATTTTGTTAAAGGGAGAACTTATTTATATCAACATGTATCTATTTCATATGGTTAACCCTATGCTTATTGGGAAGTTCCAACATGTCTTCATATGAATTTTTTTTAGAGGAATGATTTTAATTTTTCATGGTTATTACCTACTCAGAAATTATATCTATAAATTAAAAATATATCAAATGTGATGATGATTTTTTCTAAAATAAAAAATGTTTGGGAATAAGACTTGGATAACCCCTAAAGAAAACACACTATGAGGGGAGATCTAATCTATTCTCTTCCCACTAACTTGTAACCCATAAGGGGGATCATCCTCATCACCCCCCTCTCATGAACACCCTCACTATTGACATGATATTATTGTATTTATTAACTCATAAATGTAGGTATATTTCCATGTCAACCCATCACTTATTTATCCCTTAGATTGGGCTTCAAACCCATGCCCATTTTTTTGACACTTGACCAAAGACCATGCATTCAATCTCATTACCTTCAAATTCAACAACACATATTTCTATGTTTCTGTTAAACCAAAAATAGTTAAATTATATTTATATTTTTCAATCCATTTAACACTATTAAATATAAAAACAAGTCACAAATTATTTTATTAATTCATTGGCCAAGAAAACTAGTATTTTCCAATGAGTCTTTAACATAAACTTCAATGCTTTAATATTTATTATAGTGATTGATTAATTTATCTAAAATTCTTGTGATTTATCATTAGAATAATGTAAATAATAATTTAATTCTCTATATTTCACTTGATTCATCTTTAATGCCTTAGATAAATGATAAATTGATAAAATGAACTATAATGTTTGTGTATTTATAGACAACTTAAATTAAAACCAGGACCTATTTGGGGCCTAAAAAAACTTCTAAAGGTAAAAAAAATATAAAATGAGGTAACAAAGGATGAAGGTCCTTAATTAAAAGTGGGTCACTATTTTGGGAATATGATTGTCATTGATGTCAAAAGAGACACTTTGATGTCAAAAGGATCAGGAAGGATTGATGGGGAGACGAATATGTTTTACAAGTTGCACAATGCAAAGTTGTCTTACTTTTACATATACCATTTATGGATGTTTAAAGTGAATCAGATAGAAGATCCATTATGGATTTTTCATGAACATCTTAAATATATGGTCAATAGGTTTAAATGAGAAGGAATGAGCTGAAAAATGATTTATTTTGGCTCTTAACCATTACTAGGGGTTCAAAATAAAACCTTATGAGCTTTAGTCATGACATCAATAGGCATGTTATATTTTTATGTTGATTGGATATAGCTAGGACCCGATAAATTAATTTATAGTTTAAGTCCTTATCATCATTTTGAAACTATCCCCTTTAACCTACTAATTACTAGCTCAAGCAAATATTCTAAGACTTTATATTTCCTAACTCATTGACTTGAGATTTGTCCTAGATGGATCAATGGTCAATGCTTAATTATATGCTGAAGGTCCAAAGAAGAATAGGAAAGTCAATTTTTGAAATGCACCTATGAGTGAATGTGGCAGTGACAAGTGCCACAATCATAGATCCTAAACAATAAATCTACAATGTAGTTCAAATTTAAATTTTTAATGATTAACATAATATTTCTTAGTGTCTAAATAGAGGAAACTAAAAATAATGTGTAGAAGGCACACACTAATGCCAAGTGTCACATTATAAAGAGCTAAGTAGAGCTAATGATAAATATTTTTATAAGATCTAATAGTGAGTAGGTGATCATACCATGAAGATCTAATGGAGTGAGTGGACTCAGTGGGATAAAGTGCTCAATGGTTATTGATATAGATGCAAGTTAAAGACTGAGCTAGTTTGATGAAATTAATAAAGCCTATTCATTCCAAAGAATGAGGATGTAAGAAGATGAGGAAAAATGGTATATATTTAACCATATATAGAGATAACATTCATGAAACTATGAAGATATAATAACACATGGGAACTCAAATCAAGAAGATTAATGGATGTATTTTAAAGTTGAAACATTTGAAGTCTGAAAGTGTATAAATATAAAATGGATTACATGATCTTGTCAAAGATCGATCTAATATATGAATTATAAATATGAAAAATTTGAATGAAGACCATCATATCATGACACTAAACTTAAAGATCAATATATGATTTTTAAAGATATGATCATCCTAATACTCAAGCATAATAACATGTAAGACATTAAAGTTTAGCCATAAATTATGATATAGATAATGAGATTAATATCTATAATTGATATAGTTTATGTAATTATGCATGTGCATAAAAAATAGAGCCTAGTATGTGCTGAAGATAGTAATGAGACCAAGAATAATGATTGTGGAACATGAGTTCAAAATATGGGAAACTTGAAGTTAAAGACTTGAACTAAAGTCTAACAAAATTGAGCATGATGTGTTAGCAAACTAGTGTGAACATAGATGAGATACAAACCCTAGATCAATTTATTATATAAATGACATCTAGGATACACGAAGATGTTGTTAAAGTAATTAAATTATGTTCAATACAAGAGTATAAAGCTAGAGATAGAGGTGTAGATATCATGAGTTGCTGTTGATGAATTGTGTCAAACATAAAACATAGAGATATAGAAGAGTAGAGTGTGTGTGAGAGAGAGATTAAGTGTGTAGAATATAGATAAATATAGACATAGAGACAAATGGGAAGAGAGGAAGAAAATGAAGAGAATGTGTATAGTATGAGTAGGTATACACTAGACTTGTAATAGAGAATTGAGATTCGATTCTTTTATGAATCAACATTATAATTTGGAGTTATAGTTCCATATTAGATTTTATTGGTTGGTTCCATTAAATAGGCTAACTTGGTTATCAATTAAGGAGTGGGTTCTTCCTTAGAGTTGTTGCATTTAAACTAGGGGATTGGTGTCTCCTTAGGGTCAATGCCCTTAAATGTGTAACTAGTGAGGTTTTACCGGTGAGGCTTTGAATGTGAGGCTAGATTAGAGTAGTAGATTCTAGAAGCTATTCTCACTGTGTTTTTTCCCATATTGTGTTTTCCATGTATAAATATTGTGTCATGTGAATTTTTGTGTGTGTGATCTTTACTTATTTATTTTATTCTACATATGTTATTTAATCTATTTTAAAAAGTATTTCAAGGACTTAAACTAGTAGATCTACTAATTCACCCTCTCTTAGTAGATAGTTGTGTTATAATAATTGGTTTAGAACCCAAGTTCTTTGAAATAATCTTAATCATTTCAGATAGATCTTAGATAGTGAACACAAATGTCTATTCAAGATATCTCTTCATCAAAGAAAACACCTCTCTTTAATGGATCAAACTATGCATTTTGAGCATAAAAATGGCAGCATATTTATCTTCATTAAGGTTTGATGTATGGATATCTCTTATGAATGGATATATAGCTCCTACTACAACTCCTATGGATTAGGTTTCCAATAAATTATATGAGAACAATGCCAAGGCTAAGAATGTTATTCTATGTGGATTGTCTAATTCAGATTTTGTCAAAGTGATGCATTAAAGAAATACACAAGATATCTAAAACAAACTGAAGATTATCTATTAAGGAGATGATAATGTAAAGCAATAGAAGCTAAAAAATTTAAAAGGCAAGTTTGAAAGCCTTAATATGAATGAGGAAGAGAAAATTGTAGACTATCTCCTTAAAGTGGATGAAATAATTAATGTAATCAGAGGCCTTGAATAAGAGATGAAGGGCTGAACCATTATCAAAAAGGTCCTAGGATCTTGGACATAAAGGTATGAATCTAAAATATTTATACTAGAGGAAACTAGAGATATATATAAACTCACTATTGATGAGTTCCATGGAACCTTGACTACCTATAAGATGAGAATAGGATAATCAAATAATTTCAAGAGAGAAGTTTCATTCAAAGTAGCGAAGCAAGTAAAATCAAAAGCATCCTCATCTAGATCTAAGGAGAATGATGAAGAAGAAGCCAAATTTATTAGAAGTTTAAAAAGAGGATCTATAAATTACAAAGGTAGGTTGCCCTTTAAATGATTTAACTATTGTAAGGTAGGACATTTTTATACTAAATGCCCTTACAACAAAAAAGATAACTCTGAGCAAGAAGAAAAGAGTAAAATGGTTAAACCCCACTACTCTAATAAGAATAAATTATTTAAAAATAAGAAGGATCTATACAAAAAAGAAGATAGTGAATCATTAGATGATAGTGATAACTTAGATTATAGTCATGATTGTACCTTTGTGGTAGAGGGAAATGAAGTCCTATTCAGGGAATCAAGATTAGATTCTATTAATCAAGAAAGAGAAAAAGTTACAGATTCTAATGAACAAGAGGAACGAGAAGTAGATCTAGAGTGTGAACTCATTTGAGCTCTAGATGAGATTGACAAGATGAGAAAAAATAACTCAAAGTAGGAGAAGCTTAGACAAAAAGAAATTGAAAAACTATAAAAAATTATTGAAAAATCTAATTAGATGGCAGTGAGCCTAAAAACTCAAGTTGAAGAGGAAAATATAATAGAAGATGTAGTCAAACTTGAACTATAATCTAAATCTGATGAATGTATGAAGCTAGAAGTAGAAATAGTGACTTTAGTAAAAGAACTTGAAAAGGCTAAAGTAAAAATAGACAAAGTTCTAAAACTAAAAGGAGGTTCAGACATTATTAATGAGTTAATCAACTCTCAAAATCCTTCAAAAGAGATATTTGGTCTTAGTTATGAAAAAGGTCAAATATGCATAACCAGTACATCTACAAACTTGTATGACAACTTTAAATCTTACAAGGATACAAAGAAAGACACAAGCACTACTGATGAAAAGAAATCTGAAAAGAATCCTGAAGAAAAGAAGAAGGATAATAGGTCAATCTTTACAAACTCAAAGAAGATACAAAAGACAAAGGTAGATGATGCAGATGGTTACTTAAAGGTGAGATACTTGAAGAAGCCACTCTTGAGAAGACCTCCTTATCTAACATAGATAAATGATATGACTAGGTATTCCTCATTTTCTATGGTTATTTTTATACCTGTAATCAGTTTGGTCATAGAGTTAGTGAATGTAGGGTTATACCTAAAAGAACAAACTTTGTAAGCATAAATTCATTTTCACCCTTGTTAGATACAAATGGAATATGCTATAACTATAATAATTTTGATCACATAGCTAAATAGTGTAAAAAAAGATTTTTAAGACAAAAGGTATAAATTAAAAATAAAATCATGATTCCTAGTGTGAAAAAAGGTTCACCAGTCTCTAAAAAGGAGAAAATTAAGCCTAAAAAGAAAACTAAGGATGTGTGGAAAGTGAAATATCAATTTATGATTGCTTAAATTTCACTCCATCTCAAGGATCAAAATTTATGGGTAATATATAGTGGTTGCTCAAAGCACATGACTGATGATAAGAACAAGCTCATCAAACTAAGCAAATGTAAAGAAGGATCTATCTGCTTGGGAGACAATATTGTAGTAAAGTTCTGAGGTAAAGGAATAGTGGACATAAATGGAAAACTACCTACACATGATGTCCTTTATGTTGAAGGATTGAAGCATAATTTGTTAAGTGTTTTTCAAATGTGTGATAATGAATATAAGGTCACATTCAACATAGAAGGCTTCAAGATAAGGAGATCTATAAAAATAGTTATAGAAGGGAAAAGAATTGAAAGCAATGTCTACAATCTTAGTGAAGTAAATGTAAATAGATACCTCATAGGAAATATTGATGAGAGATGGTTATAGCATAGAAGAATGGGTCATGTCAATTTTGATAACCTTGTCAATGTAAGCTCAAATAAGTTTGTTAGACACATGACTATGATAACCAAACTTGTAGACACTACTTGTAAGGAGTGTTAACAAGGTAAATATAAAAATGCCATATTTCAAACAAAGGAGTATACAACTACAAATCCTTTAGAGTTAGTTCATACTGATCTTTGTGCTCCTACTAAGACAAAGGGATCTAAAGGAGAAAGATAATTCATGTTATTTATATATGATTACTCAAAAATGACATGGGTAACCTTTTTGAAGGACAAGTCTTAGGTATTTGAAAGATTCAATATCTTTAGAGCCATGGTATAGAATGAGATTGGATGAAAGATCAAATGTTTAAGATCCGATAAAGGGGATAATTCACCTCAAATGAGTTCATAGAGTATTGTGAGAATCATGGAATAAAAAGGCACTACTCTGCAACAAAGACTCCATAGAAAAATGGAGTTATTGAAAGAAAGAATAGGGAAGTCAAGGAGATGACTAGAATAATGCTAAAAGAGGCCAAGTTACCTAATGGATACTGGAGAGAACTAGTCTAAATAGTATTATATATCTTGGAAAAAGATCAATTAAGGGTAAACAGTGAAAAAACTCCTTACAAACTATGGTATTGAAAATATACCTTTATTAAGTATTTCAAATTATTTGGTAGTAAATCCTACATCAAGAAAAAAGAAGACAATTTGGGAAGCTTTGAATCAAGATGTGTTGAAAGAATATTTCTTGGTTATTCCATCCACATCAAATACTACATATGCTACAAGAAAAGGCTACATAAGATTTTAGAGAGCATCAATGTCAAGGTTGAAGAAGGCATGAAACATGTTAAATTTGATAGAGACATTTGCGAATAAGAATCAAATTATTAAGAGGAAGTAAATAATGAAGAATTTGAGGAAGAAAATGAGAAGCCACCTATAAAATTTGTTGAAAAGGATCATCCTATAGAGAAAATAATTGGCAACAAGAATGAAGGAGTTTAGATAAGGAGAAGAGTTGCACATAATAAGGAGCAGCTAATTTTTTCTCTAATGTTTAAAATTGAGCATAAAATCTATGTTGAAGCTAGCAAGGATGAGAATTGGCTAAAATCCATGGATGAAAAACTGAGCTAGATATATAATAATAAAACATGGTAATTAGTTTCAAAACCTTCTAACAATAATTTAATAGGTACAAAGTGGGTCTCTAGAAACAAGATCAATGAAGGAGTTGTTATAACCAATAAGGTAATATTGGTGTGCAAAGGATATGCACAAGTTGAGGGCATATATTTTTAGGAAACATTTTCTCTAGATGTTATATTGGAATCCATAATAATGTTTATAAAATTCTCTATATATAGGAAGTTTAATTTATATCAAATGGATGTCAAGTATACTTTCTTGAATAGGAACCTAGAAGAATAATTCTACATAGAACAACTTAAAGGTTTTCAGCTATTAGAAGAAGAATATTTTGTTTATAGACTGAAGAAAGATCTGTATGGTCTAAAACATGCACCTAGATTATGGTACTCAAGATTGGACTAGTACTTGCAATAATAAGGATTCAAAAAAGATTGTGTAGATAATAATATATACTTCAAATCTATAGGAGATCATATGTTAATTGTTGTTGTATATGTATGTGACATTATTTTTGGTGGTAAAAACAATAGGATGTGCAAAGAATTTACTACTCAAATGTAAAATGAGTTTGATATGTCTATGCTTGGAGAACTTTATTTCTTCCTTGGTCTATAAATTGCACAATATAATGAATGTATATTCATATCTCAAACCAAGTATTCTAAGGAAATGCTCAAGAAGTTTGGAATGGAAGACAACAAGCCAGTTAGTACTCCCATGATAACTAGATGTAAGTTAATAAAATAAGATGAGTCCCTTGATGTGAATCAGACAATGTAAAATGTCAATGATAGGTATCTTTATATACCTAACTACATCAAGACTTGTTATAATGTAAGCAGTATGCATGGGTGTAATATTTTAAGATTCTCCTAAAGAGTAACATGTAAATTGAGTGAAAAAAATCTTTAGATATATCAAGATCATAATTGACTATGGACTATGGTATCCCAAAGGTGAAGATTTCACCTTGATAACACATATAGATGCTATTTGGGAAAGAAGTGTGGATGATAGAAGAAACACTAGTGGTGGTGCATTATTCCTTGGAAATAGACTTATTTCATGGATAAGAAAAAAGTAAGACTTAGTTACTCTTTCTATCACAGAACCAAAGTATGTTGCAGTAGTAGCATGTTGGACTCAAGTCTTATGGATGAAGAAAATTCTCAAATACATCAAAGTAGAGTATAAATCACCTTACTTTATTATTTATAATAATTCAAGTACTATTAATATGTCAAAAAATGCAATGATGCATTCAAAAACTAAACATATATCAATCAAGTATCACTTCTTTAAAGAGAAGGTTACAGGTCAAGAGGTCATAATGGAATAAATACCAACTTAGGATAAAATTATAGATATATTCACTAAACCTCTTCCCAATGAATAATTTGAGTATCTGAAACTAAATTTGGAAGTGGTGTATCCTACACCACATCACTAGATTTTAGTGATAGGGCATGAGTCTAGCAGAGAATCATAGAAGCCTTATTAATCCCTGAAATAAGAGGGAAAAGGAAACTTATGTATGCATATTTTTGATATTTTTTAATGATTTGATGGTTGAATATTCTTGGACAAACTCCTTGTTTGATAAAGGTGGATAAACATTTATACAAATAGTGAGAAAGAGTCCCTTTGTCATTGATGTCAAAGGGGGAGAAAGAGTGCAAATGCTCTCTATAAAAGTTGGGATAAGAAGTGAAAAATACTCTCTATAAAATTTTGAAAGAGTAAATCATGTGTCCAAGTTGAGTTTTGGATAATGTGCCATTGTCTAAGGGGGAGAAATTATAGAATCAAAGTTTGTGTCCAAGTTATGTTTTGGTATGAACAACTTCAGTTCAAACCAATGCAAGCAATGGTAGAGAAGGATCGAAATATTATAAGATCAAGGAATTTAGTTTGCATTAGAGCATCTAGTTTACCAATAATACCAAATGGAGAGACTATTGGCAATATGATTGTAATTGATGTCAAAAGGGACACTATGGATGTCATTGATGTCAAAAAGATTAGGCAATATTGATGAAAAGAAGATCATGTTTTACAAGTTACACAATACAAAGTTGTCTTGCTTTCATAGAGACCATTTTGGATGTTTGAAGTGAATCAGATAGAAGATCCATTATGGGTTTTTCATGAGCATATTAAATATATGTTTAGTAGGGTCAAATCAAAAGGAATGTGCTCAAAAATTATTTATTTTGGCTCTCAGCCATTACTAGGGTTTAACAATAAAACCCTATGAGCTTTAGTCATGGAATCAATAGACATGTTCTATTTTTGTGTTAATTAGATATAGCCTAGACCCAGTAACTTAAGCTATAACTTAATTCCTTGTCATCATTGCAAAATTGACCCCTTCAACCTAGTAATTACTGGCTCAAGCAAATGGTCTAAGAGTTTATATTTCCTAAGTCCTCAACTTAATATATGTCCTAGTTCAATCAACAGTCAACACTTAATTATACACTAAAGATCTAATAAAGCATAAGAAAGTTAATTTGTAAAAGGTAACTCCAAGTGAATGTGCTAGTGAAAAGTATCACAATCATAAATCTGGAATAATAAATCTATGATGTGGTTCAAAGTCAATTAGTTAATGATCAATGTGGGATTTTCAAATGTCTCAATAGTGAGAACTAATGACAATGTGTGGAAGGAGTTCACTAATGTAGAGTGTCACATTCTCGAGATCTAAGTAGAGATAATGATCAATATTTTTATAAGATCTAATGATGAGTGGGTCATCATATAATGAATATCCAATAGATCAATTAGACTTAATGGGATAATGTGCTCGATGGTTATCAACATAGAGGTAAGTTAAAGACTAAGATAGGTTGATAAAATTGATGGAGCATATTCATTCCAAAGACTGAGAATGTAATGAGATGAAGATAAGTGGTTGATGTTTAAACATAGATAGAGATAAAATTCATGTAACTATGAAGATCTAATGGCATGTGGGATCTCAGATTAGGAATATCAATGAAAGAATTTTGAAGTTGAAAGAGTTAAAGTTTCGAAGCATACAAAGATTGAACAGAGCACGTGAGCTTGTTAGAGATCGATCTAATGGATGCATTTTAAAGATGATCAATTTTAATGAATACCATCACATCATGGTGCCAAATGCAAATATCAACAAATGATTTTTAAAGATATGATCATCCTAATGGTCAAGCACAAGAACATGTATGAACTTATAGTTTATCCATAAATTATGATACAAATAATGAGATTGATTATTATAATCAATATAATTTATGTAATTATGCATGTGCATCAAAAATAGATCCTATTATATGCTAAAGATAGTCATGAGACAAATAATCATGGTGGTGGAATAGGAGTTCAAGATGTGGGAAACTTGTATTTAATGACTTGAAATAAATTCCAATAGAATTGAGTATGTTGTGTTAGCAAACTAGTGTAAACATAAATGAGATATGAACCCTAGATAAATTTCTTATATATAAGACATATAGGATATAGGAAAATGTTTCTATAGTAATTTAATTGTGTATAATAGAATAATATAGAGACATAGATATAGAGGTGTAGATAGCATGAGTTGTTGTTGAGGAATTATGTCAAATAGAAAATATAGAGATATAGAAGAGCAGAGTGAGAGAGAAATGAATTGTGTTGAACAGAGATAAATATAGACACAGAGATAGAGGGGAAGAGAGGAAGAAAAGGAAGAGAATGTGTAAATTATGAGTATTTACAGACCAAACTTATAATAGAGAATTGAGATTGGATTATTTTATGAATCAACAATGTGATTTTGAGTTGTAACTCCATAGTAGATCTTATTGGTTGGTTCCACCAAAAAAGCTGATTTGGTTCTTATTTAGGTAGTGGGTGATTCCTTAGAGTTGGTTCTCTTAAACTCGGGGATTGGTGTCTCCTTAGGGTTGGTGCCCTTAAATGTGTAACTAGTGAGGTTTTACTAGCGAGGCTTTGACTATGAGGCTAGATTGGAATAGTATATTCTTCCAGCTATTCTCACCATGGTTTTTCCCATATTGGGTTTTCCATGTATAAATTTGGTATCATGTCAATTTGCATGTGTGTGATTTTTTCATATTTAGTTTAATCTACATATGCTTTTTAGTTTGTTTTAAAATGTATTTTAAAGAATGATTTTAGTTGATCTATTTATTCACCCCCTCTTAGTAGATAGTTGTTCCAATGCACTAAAAATAATTAAAAGAAAATACAGACACTTATTAAAGTCTCCCAAAACATATAGATGATTAAAACAAAGATGTCCATTCATAGGGAATTCAGGGAAGATAGAAAAGGGTAGTTTGAGGGGGGAAAAGAGGGGTTGTATACCATAAAAAGTAGACAAAGGACACCATTAATGCCTAGTTTATACCATTAATAAACAAGTACACAATCATTATATAATTATGTAATTTAATGACATGATAAATTCTTAGGTACTATGTTTAGGTGTCTACACCTTATATGTATATTAACCCTATATATCTACCCCATATAGTCCCATACATTATTTAATATCATGTTATCATGGTTTTTACAACCTCACATAAACCAATCCAATAATTATAATAATATTCTTCTTACATGCATTATTATCTCATGTCAAATATAATTATTTAGTGCTTCTTGAAATTGTTTCAAAACTCAAATTAGTGTCCATTAAAAAAAATTACACATTGTTTAGTAGGCTTGGTTAAAAATAACATATAAACCCAACATACATTGATCTTATAGTAGTTGAGATGATTCCAAAATTAAAATAACCTTCCTACTAAAATAATGATTGACTATTTGTGGGATGAGTATTTTTACTTTCTTAGCCTTCCCCTCTCTTTTTCCATAGCTTCATAATCACAAACAAATTCCTACCAACATAAATGCAATACATCTCTTCAATACATATTGATATTACTCATAAAAATATTTAAACTTTATTTATTTATCATTTTCCTTATTTTACGTGTCTTCCTAATACCTAAAATTAAAATAACAACTAATTGAGTGGAAATTTTCACCTACTTCATTCAATTATATTTTCCTAGACATTGTTAATGGAAAATACATAGACAATCTCACATTCCTTAGTACAATATATCCCATATTAATAAAATTCTATAACCCTAAGTTCTCCAAAATTTTGTAATGATATGTTATGTCTTAAATAGTAATGTATTCCACATATCTTAGTCCATTGATCCTTAGATAACTAGCTTGGGGAACACAAGGCCACAATTCAAATTGTGTCATGGGTATTTATGTCCATAAAGACCCTAGTATAAAAATGCCTAATTCATTTAAGGAAATATTTTCCTTATAATTTTATTATTAGGATTTCAAAACTTCTCTCTTTTTATATGGCATTTTTATTATTTTATTGGTGTAGTTTCTAAAATGTAGTATGTTAATTTACCATATTGATATTATTATGTCTAAAAATAAATAAAATAATATTAGAAAGGTTTTCAATGTGAGTGTAAAAAAAAATCAAGTATAGGATAGGTTTGAATTTTTTTTGGAAAGGTCATGAAGGATCAACACAACATAGATTGAAGTATTTTGAAATATTTCATACCAAATAATGAAAGGTTTAAAGCATAGGGACATGGAGATAAGGGTGGTAATTAAACTTTTAGTTTTTCATGTTAAAAAAGACTAAACTAAGGGTGGTTTCACCTTTTTAGGCACCACCCATTAGTAATGAACTATTCTCACTTGAAAAGTGTGGTCATTAGCATTCAATGTTCTAAAAAATAGTAAAGTTTCCCAAGGAAGCTATTTTGTAGCTCTATAAACTTAATATCTTCATTATTAGTTCCATATAGCCATTTAAGAAGGTTAATTTATATATGATTTATAATTAGATGAGAGATATGCAAGTCAATTTCATTTTGAATCCATTTCCAATTAAGATTGAACCAATGATTTCATGAATAATATGGTGAAATGTTTCAATTTTTGTGATAGGATGATTCAAATAACCTAGTCAAGCCTTTATGACAAGAAGTGTTGTAAAATGTTTTTTGGTGTTCTCAGGATCTTGTTATATTACTAAAATTATTTTATCTAATTTTAAAACTGTAGTGATTTTTTTTTCATGTAAATATAATTTTGATAATGACCATTCATTATTGATGAGGAATATTACTGGCAAGTTCAATATTTTTGGTGTCATTTTATTTTCATACTTTATATTGGTGTATGATGTAATCAAGGCTTAGCTTGATTTTAGATTAAAATTTTTGTAGAGGTTGAAAGCGATTTGTTTTGATTTTCATATTTATAATTAATTTACTCTATAATTTCTTTTTTTCTACCTAAGCTCAAGTAATTTTTTGTCTGTATTGAAATTATAGAGGAATGTTGTGAATTTCTTCAAAATATATTAGTCATTGACTTTAAATATTAGGAACAATGGTTGTCCAATAATCATTTTTTAAAATGTGTTTGCCAACAAATTTTAGTTTGTATCATGTGGATCCCTGCACCTCACCTCTTTAAGCCCTAAAATCTATAAAATTTCTTTATATAAATTGTGGCATGAAAAAATTATTAATATAAAATGAGGAAATAATGAATGATAAATAATTAAGTATCATTCAACCACTCTTGCATATAAACTTATTTTAATACTATTGGAGAGTTTTACATTGGAATGACAATAGATTTAAGGTTGAAAAAATAAAATAATGTTCATTTCTAAAAATAAATTCATTAATTACATGCAATCAATAGAGTATTTTTTAAAAAAAATATTTTATAAATAGATTGTCGGTTGTCTCCATAAAAATGTTTTCTTTTCAACAATAAAGCTTTCTCAAAATTGTTTCCTTCTTACAGTCAATTTTCACCTCTCAAAAAATAAATGAGAAGTTGAATAAAGTGTTAATATTTTGTTTTTAAAGTTCACAAGTTTGTTCTATTCTTATATATGTTAATGTAAAGTAGACAATGGTTTGGAATACATAGATCCATTTATTATAGACAATAAGAAATTTAAACTAATAAAATAAAACAAGATATATAATTACAAAAGAACTAACCTCTAATTTGTAAAATAAAACTAGTGAATGACAACACAAGAATAATATGAAACAAGAACAATAAAATATAACTTAATTCAAAAAAACATAACTACTATATAAATCTATTAATTAAATAAAATACTAATTTAAGAACTCACACTTAAGATTGAAAATCAAAATCTAATTATGAAAACTATCAAAATATAAATCTATTTAATATTATTATCTTTTATTTATATTCTATATATGTAATCCAATCATAAAATATAAATAAAACTAAATATATAATCTAATGTAAATAAAGAAAAAAAAAAACTACTTAAAACATGAAAAGATTTATAAAGATATTAAATAAACTACAATCTTAATTGTATCTAAAAATGAAGCCACGATAATTAAAATTGAAAATAAAGCCACAATAAACCTGGAAGGAAATGTAATAATTTAATAATTAAAAATGAAAACAATCATAAATTAAAGTGGAAAAGGAGTAATTTAAAAATTAAATAAAACATATAACTGAAAAATATTAAGTGTCCAATTTAAAACTAAACAAAACTAATTAACTATAGCAAGGTAAAATCTAAGAAAGAAAAGAAAAGTAAATAAAAGAGAGAGTGAGTCTTAAAACAAGATTAATCTTAGAATAAACATGAATTTTTTTAATTGAGAAACAAAATTTTAGTACAAAAAGACTTCAAAAAATAATTATTTACAACTGAAAGATAAATAAATGTCACAAAAACTGATATATATTCATCATTATTCAAGTCAAGTACATGAGATTCTATACATATGACCACATATCTACAATCATCAAAAGATTTAAATCTTGATACACTTTAGATAATTGGTTTATAAATTAAACAAAAAATTATAGATATACCTATGCTAAATGAGTTACTTCACTGTCAAAAATTGTATTATTCAATCTATCTGTAAATAACCATTTAATCTCAAATATTATTGGCATATAGAAATAAGTAAGATGGAAACTTAAATAACTTTAGAGCTATTCAATATTCGTAATGTTTCTCCCTTTGTGATGTGACTTTGATCTCTTTATAAATTAATATCTTTGGATATAGTTAGAAATAAGTTACAACTAACTTTAAAGTTAATTATTATCTTTAATTTTAGACTCTAAATAAATTCAACTAGTTACCTTATAAATTAACTTTGATTTTAAACTTTAAATAAAGCCTAAAAAGATCAAATCAAATTAAAATAATAAACTGATGACAACTCTAATAGATTGGGGCCCATGACTCATAAGAAGACATTTAAATAAGTAATTAACTATGTAAAACAAACACAATAACTAATAATAATTAAATAAAATAAAATTAATTTTAAACATTAAATTTTATAAGCATTTCCATAAAGTTACAATAACATATAATATACTGTTCTATAAAAAAAGAAAATACTGTCATATATATTCAAAACCACCAAAATCATATGCACACTCAAAATTATCACCAAATAGTAAGTCAAAGTCAAAGTATCTAGCATAGATAAACACTTAATCAATAAATGGAACACCTTTATTAGTTTGGTACTATATGTACTCCATAGGTATAGTGAGAAGTTCAACCAATTGAGTGCCTTCAGAATAATCAACCTCCAACTTAACTTTATTCATATTCTTAGTCACTATGGGTTAAACTATATAGATGATAACACATCTCTTTCTAGAAGAAACATGTTTTTCATGATTAGGTGAGGTAATTGTATTATTAAGTGGCATAAGTGAATGAGGATACATCTTTGTAGTTACTTCAAGTGCATTTTAAGGTTGTTTAGGTAATGGAGTATTATGCAGGTTGGATTGGATAGCATTTTGTTTGTGACGAGAATCAATCACATTCCACATGATCTTCCCATATTATATTCCAAAACCTATATTACCAAAAAAATCTCAAAGAAATAAAAGACATATAATCAATAAAATTCTAAGATGTAGGATTAGAAGCATCAAAATGAATAAACATATGGGTTCCATGATTAAATGGTTGAGGAAAAGTGTTAATAGACATACATCCATGAAAATATTGGCCTAAAAAACTACCCTTTTATATAAAAAGTTGCATATTCATAGATATATAATGGCTCAAAAATGTGTATAAAATTGAATAGTTTTGATCAATCAACAATAGACATTTTATTTAATGGATTGAATAAATACATATAGTGAAGTTGCTCCTGTAAATAAAGAGGTTGATTTAACTTCTCTCTCCATAATAATCTCATTAATACCTAATTAAGTGAGTTAGTTATATAAATCACTATTCATGTACAAATAAATAATAGTATTACTCACAACCTATAATTAATCCTCACACTAAATACAAATTCACACTAAATATTCTTAACATTTCATCCCTTAGTGTGAAATTAGGGATGTTGGGTTCACCTAAAAATACATCCATTACAAATATGAGATTAATTAAATTGAAAATACCATTTTTTAAAATAAAATCAAGGCTTATTTGATAGATTATGAATATGAAATAATTTACCTTGACAAACCCAATAAAAAATGACTCAAACTTTAAAAAGACAAATAACATACAAATAAATACTAAAAGACACATAATAAATCATGTCTAGCCACTTATTAAAGAAAATACATTCCACTAGACACAAAATATAAAATATACTAAACTATATATAAAAAATAACTTGATAAACAATTAACTTTACTAAACTTAATATCTTAAAATATAACAAACTTAAAACCAAAATAATAATTGATAAGATTTAAATATAGCTAAACAACTAAATAACGCCCAAAAATATAACTTTGAAATAAAATAAAAACTATGCCATATACCATATAAATTA